>VZRI01007020.1:76207-150404 GCA_013397515.1 Upupa epops | reverse complement strand
TGGAATATTGTCTGCAGTTCTAGGCCCCTCAGTTCCAGAAGGACACAGAGTTGCTGGAGGACATCCAGCGTAGAGCAATGAAGATGAAGAGGAAGTAGAACAGCTCTCTGATGAATAAAGGGTGAAGGAGTTGGGTCTCTTGAGCTTGGAAAAAAGGAGACTGAGGGGAGACCTCATTCATGTCTCTAAATATGTGAGGGGTGGGTGTCAGGAGGATGGAGGCAGGCTCTTCTCAATGACATCTGGTGATAGGACAAGGGGCACTGGGTGCCAGCTGGAACAGAGGAGGCTCCCTCTCAGTATCAGCAGGAACGTCTTCCCAGGGGGTGTCCCGGAGCACTGGCACAGGCTGCCCAGGGAGGTTGTGGAGTCTCCTCTGGAGACGTTCCAGACCCGCCTGGATGTGTTCCTGTGTGACTTGGTCTGGGAGATCCTGCTGTGGCAGGGGGATTGGACTGGATGATCTTTAAAGGTCCCTTCCAGTCCCTAATGATTCTGTGATTCTCCCACTGGGATGGGGGAGAGGATTGGGGGAAGAAAAACATAGAAGTCTAGGTTTAAATTAAGACCTGTTTTTAATAACTAAGCTGAAATTAAATACAAGAACAATAATCAAATAGCCATTATTATGGTAAGTGATGCACAGCGTCATTTCTTACCACCTGCTGGCTTTTGTCTAAGCAGCAGTGTGTTCCCCCAGCCAATTCCCCCAAGTTTATATACTGAGCATGAAGTTGCATGGTGCGAATAGACCCATTGGCCAGTTAGAGTCAGCGGTCCTGACTGTGCTTCCTCCCAGGTTCCTATGCTCCCACAGGCTAGCAGACCATGGGAGATTAAGAATTCCTTGATGTCTTTGTCACAAGTGCAATTATCAGTATATTTGTCAACATTCTTCTTACAGGGAATCCAAAGCACAGTGCTGTCGTAGCTCCTGAGAAGGAAAATCAGCTTTGTCCTAGTCGAAGCCAGGACACTGACTCCAAAACTCATTCCTTTATAAAGGAACTCATATTCCTTTATATAAAGCCCAGTAATGAAAGTGCCCAGATGATGTGTGTTACTCTGCATGAATTTGCCTTATCTTTCAGTTGTTCTGAAGCGTTACGATGTTGGTTTTAATTAAATAAAAAATTATTAAACAAAACCAAAGCGGAAAACTGGATGGTTTAGTTAGGTTGTTGGCAGTTGTGCCCCAGTTTGTCTGCACATTTGATTTGGTAGGTATCATAACAATCTAACACGCTCACGCAACTAGGTTATTCAATTTTGAGATGCAGTGCTCACCGAAATGAAGGCTTCACATTGCCAGAATGTGCTGGAAAATGTTATTTCGGAAGTGTGACTGTTTGAATTGGTACCAGCTACTGAATGCCACAGGTTGAATCACTTCACACTTCTGAGTAGCAGTGACTTCAGGGTGACAAGGGCATTTTGGTGGTGACACAAAGCTTGTGATTAGGATGATTCACTGATTTAAGTGTCTCTGTCTAGAATCTCATCACAGTTGTATTGATCTCTCCCCAGACAATAGAAGCAATTGGTCATCCAACCAAAAAAGCTTCTAAGTAATTGTCCTGTTTGTTTTAGGAAGGAGAACATGGTTTGGATGAACATAAGCTCCACATGTACCTGTCTGCTCTGCAGTCGCTGATTCCTTCACTGTTTGCACTGGTGCTGCAGAATGCGCCTTTCACAAGCAAAGCCAAACTTCAGGGGGAAGTACCCCAGATAGAAGGTAAATGATTGGTCTCCAATGCGCCGAGGTTTTGTAAATCTAAGCATAATGCTTTGTCAAATCTCAAATCACTGCAAAGGAAGAGTCTGTGTGGAAATGTCAGGTGTTTGTAACACACTATCTGTTCAACAGCTGTGTTAGTTAGGGTTCTAACTAACAGTTAAGGTCCTAACTAACAGAGTAAGGCTTCTCCTCTAATCTTTTGTACTTCGTTATGTAGCAGATACAGAGGAAGAAATGTTTTAAAGACAGACTCAACCATAGGAAGATTTGTCTTGTGATAGCTTTATTCTTCATTCTGTTTTTCCCTTTCCAGGAAGAGACACTTGTACTTCCTTTCTTCCCTCTGAAGGAAATTAGTCTGATACAGGAATATATCAGATAGTTATCTGATATCAGATATTTAACGCAATTGCAAACATCATCTTGTTGCGGAAGAAATGATTGCCATTAGAGGAGATCTAATGATGTCCTGCAGAATGCTTTTCTTGTATTCCCATACAAGCATTACAAGCGAAATGGCTTTTTTGTGACCAGTGACAAAGCTTTATGGGATCTAGTAAGAGTCTTGCCCTGAAATACTGTCTTTGTTGTCCTGGTACACAACAGAAATTGTGGAGAGAAAAAAAGCAGAGTCGAATTTTGCCCAGTGATTTGCCTCTTCAGTGGATTTTGTGTTGGTCTCCCTTAGCAAAGGAAGATTTTGGATGTTCCTTTCCCCCCTTCCCCATACCACTATTGCTAATACCTAGTGCTTGCTGGTGTGACAAGAAAAGATAACAACTTGAAAGGAGGGTTTGTGAAGTAGCTAGTGGCCTGTTACTGTGAGATACTAACATGAAATCAGCTGGTAAAACTAGCTCAGCTGAATGAAGTCTCTTGAGGGCGAGCATTTTTTCTATGAGTGGCTACTACTTCAGTGAGGAATTCAAAAATTGCAGGCTTCAGCCTAGTCTGACATTTTCTTACCCCACAGAAGCAGAGGGGAGAAATGTCCTGCACTTCTCCTGGATGTGGTAGCACTGCAGGAGCTGCCAGCTTGCTTCCCTCAGTTTTGCAGTAGGAAGATCATGTTCTTGTTGCTTACCTTCATTGCTGAATAATTTTTAAATGTGATTGTCGTGAACCAAGAGTAATGAAAGCAGCGTTGGTGTTGAAGGTTTTCAACCCCACGATATTTTAATGATGTAGAATATTTTTGAGGTGCTAATTTCTCCATGTAATTTATTCTCTTTAGATAATTGAGGAGCTGCAGGAGGGAGGGGGAATGTGAGAAACTACTTTCTGTACTGAAGTTGGAGCAGTCCTCCATCTTCAAGGCATGAAGGATCCCCTCCAAGGCATTTCCGTTGCCTTTGTTTGTGATAACTTGTTCTCTGCTCTTGCAGTCACTAGATTTCCCCGACCTGTGTCACCTCTTCAAGATGTGGCCATCATCATTGGAAGCCGCGAACAATTAGCAGTGCTCTTGCAACTGTATGACTATCAGCTAGAACATGAGGGTACCACAGGCTGGGAGACCTTGCTATGGGTGGTCAATCAACTGTGAGTTAGTTTGTATCTGAACCATTTTTAATGTGTATCTTAGGATTGCTTTTAGACTTAACCGTTCGATTTAAAATAATGTAATCATTACCACTGTAAAACGTGTCAGTCAGTAGTTCTTAAGCATGGCTGTGTTTAACGATTATTGACATAAAGAGTTTTAAGTATCACAGAATCACAGAAAGTTAGGGATTGGAAGGGACCTCGAAAGATCATCCAGTTCAGTCCCCCTGCCAGAGCAGGATGCCCTAGATCCAGTTTCACAAAAACAATCCAGGCAGGTTTTAAACATCTCCAGAGAAGAACGCTCCACAGCCTCCCTACACAGCCCGTTTCAGTGCTCTGTCACCCTCACCATGAAGAGGTTTCTTCTCACATTTATGTGGAACCTCCTCTGTTCCAGCTGACACCCACTGCCCCTTGTCCTGGCATTGGGTGCCACTGAGCAGAGCCTGGCTCCCTCCTTCTGACACCCGCCCTTTCCATATTGATCAACATTAATGAGGTCACCCTTCGGTCTCCTTTTATCCAAGCTAAAGAGACCAGCTCCCTCAGCCTTTCCTCATAGGGGGAGATGTTCCACTGCCTTCATCTTTGTGGCTCTGTGCTGGGCTCTCTCCAGCAGTTCTGTGTCCTTCTGGAACTGAGAGACCCAGAACCGAACACAATATTTCAGATGAGGTTTCACCAGGAGGGGGAAAGTAGAGACGGAGAAGAAACTATCTCGATCTACAGACCCACCCCCTCTTCTGATCCACCCCAGGATGCCATTGGCCTTCTTTGCCAATGTTTGATTGTGTTTGAGAATTGTGAAAGAATACAAGACAGATTATTTTTAATAGTTTTAAAATTCACAGCAAAGTGAATATTTTGACTTGGATTTTACTCAGAAAATATCAGCCATCCAGCAAAATGCATAGGTGACTACTTGCTTCAAAACATTGTTTTGCCTCTGCAGAAATGTAGTCAGTTCTCCGTTGATGTAGATATGTGTGTTCTGAATATCTTGTGAAATAAACCGCTCTGTAGTAACCCTTAGTAAATTCATGGATGACACCAAGTTGGGGGAGAGTGTCAATCTGCTGGAGGGTAGGAAGATGGTGCAGAGAGAGCTGGACAGGCTGGCAGAGGCCAACAGGATGAGGTTGAACAGGGCCAAGTGCAGGGTTGGCCACAACAACTCCTTGCAGCTACAGACTGGGGGATGAGTGACTGGAGAGCAGCCTGGCAGAGAGGGACCTGGCAGTACTGGTCCACAACCATCTGAATATGAGCCAGCAGGGTGCCCAGATGGCACAAAAGGCCAATGGCATCCTGGCTTGTATCAGCAATAGTGTGGCCAGCAGGACTAGGGATATCATTATCTCCTTGTACTGGGGACTGGGGAGGCCTCCCCTTGAGTCCTGGGGACAGTTCTGGGCCCCACACTTCAAGAAAGAGATTGAGGGGCTGGAGCAGGTCCAAAAAGAGGATCAGCGAGGCTGGGGAAGGGACTGGACAGAAAGTCTGAAGAGCTGAGACTGAGAGAGCTGGGGTGTTTAACCTGGAGAAGAGGAGTTACGTTGGGTATTAGGAAGCCCTTCCTCACAGAAGGGGTGATCAGACATTGGAACGGACTGCCCAGGACAGTGGTGGAGTTTCCATCCCTGCAGGTGTTTAAGGACAGACTGGATTTGCACTTAGTACCCCGGTCTGGCTGATGTGATCTCAGAGGTGTTTTCCAGCCTCAGTAATCCTGTGATTCTGTGAAAATACAGGTCAGGCTCTTCTGGCACTTGAACCTTTGCTTCCTTCAAGGGTTAGGAACTGTACAGAACCTGTGGATAGTTTTGCTAGAGCCACTATTGCTGGGTGTGCATACATGTGTTTATTAATTTGAACTGTGTATTTATTTATAGAAATTTATAGAAATTCACTGGAGAGAAATTAAATTCCTGAGTGATTTTTATATCCTTTTGTTTCCCGTTTTCAGGCTGCCACAGCTTATAGAAATAGTTGGCAAGATCAATGTAGCATCAACCACCTGTGTCCATGAGTTCTCTAGATTTTTCTGGAGACTTTGTAGAACATTTGGAAAAATTTTTACTAACACTAAGGTAAGATACTTCCTTAAACCTAAAAAAAGGACCTTGCTGATAAGTATTCTCTTTATTTAAGGCGATTCTGACTTCATACACTTTATTTGACCATATGTTTGTGTGTTGCACCGACGCTTTTCCCTAGGAACACTTAAAACTGCTATTTTTAAACCTCTGTTTGCTTTGGTTTATGTCTGGCTTTGATCATTTTGGAATGGCCTCGTCCTGCCTGTACTTGATCGGAAGCTTCAAGTTAAAGCTTTCCCTGCCTGAAATATTTTCTGTTGACAACATCTAAACGTTTTTACAGGGATATATATAATTTTTGTCATCAAAATAACTTCTGAATTCAAGCTTTAAAATCTTTTCAAGATAAAGCATGAAAAATATGTTCCCTCCAGAGAGGAGATGAAAATTTGTCTCTAATCCTTGAAAAACCCTTCTGTAACTTATCTTTAGAACCTTTACTTCTGTGAAGTTGTTGTGGTAGTGATGATCACAGCTGTATGTTGATAAAGTACACTTCATGGAGGGCAAACTGGGGTTTGGTCTGTTTTTCTCTTTATGTGTAACTTGTTAAAATCATAAACCTCCGCAAAGCGTATTTCCAAGAGACTTCAGCTGTTGGTAACGGAAGTGGTAAATACTGCTGTCGCCGTGTGGGTGCTCGACTGAAGTTTGTAGTGATTTGTGTCGTGATGGCAATTTCCATAAAAGCTGGCTTTGCTTGTTAAAGAGGATTTTCTTTTTCCTCTTGTAGCCTATTGTTCTTAATTTTTATGAAGTTACTTGACACTGGTAACAGGTTTTCTTACATGGGATTCATCATCCTTGCTGCAGGTAAAACCACAGTTCCAGGAAATCTTAAGACTGTCCGAAGAAAACGTAGGTAAGCAGCTTTTGACTCAAATGAGTAACATTTGATGGTAACCATGTCAAACTCGTGATCAAGTAACATCTGCACACTGCAGCTCTCAAATCTTTTGGAAGTGTTAAAAATCTAATCTGAATCTGAATGGAACTTTCTGAAGTTGTAGGTGATCGCTCTGTGTACATAAAGTACCAATATCATCTCAAACCCAAGTACCTTTAAGTATTACTGTAGCAGATGTGTGTGTATGGTTATATATGAATTCATACATGCATTTGCAGACATAAAATATGCATAGATAGGTGATTATGTGTAACACTTTATGTAGTGTGATATGCATATATATACCCAACAGTATGGTTATATATGTTCCACACGTGTACTGTAGGTCCACACACATGTGTGGATAAAACCTAAACCTTTTACTGTATTTCATTAGATTCCACAGCAGGTAATGGAGTGCTAACAAAAGCTACAGTTCCCATCTATGCAACAGGAGTCCTTACATGTTATATTCAGGTACGCTTGTTTCTCTCTGTTAAATGTGTAATAAGGTGTAAAATCTGTTCTACCAAAAACACTCTGGTGTTTTCTTTGAGAATTTGCTCTTCTGCTGTGAGGATAGGTAGATGAGTGAGCAGCCAGAAATAGTTTTAATAAACAAGTTTTTTAGTCAGGTTGTCTCGTACATGTAGGCGATAGTCACCAGTGTTGAAACCTGAGTTCAGTAAATCTCACAGTCGACATGTCCAACACTGCTGCCTCTCAGACACCTGTAACTGCCACATGTCTATTAAAAATATTTATACACCCTCATATGTGGGTTCCTGGTCATTTAACTGTGACTCCTGCAAGTAAAGTTTTGATAAATTTACTGTAAGGGATAAGCCGGGAGATTTCCTTTTGGGACATGTTTGGGGTCCTCTTAGCTAGTGCAGAATGAAACACACTGTAAGTAATAGTGCACAGACTCTAGGAACCAGCAGCTGTGGACTGACATTTATGTATCTCTTGGGAAAAATAAATGCTTCATCACCTCACAAGTGTTTAATGGACTGTGAGCAATCAGAAAGTGACAGGAGATGTGGAATTGTGTAAGTATCCTTGAAAGTTTATTCAGTAAAATAATTTGGGTTATTTCTGCACAAGTGTCTGCTTAGTTGATGGAATACAGAAATGCAGTCTCATACCTGCTTCAAAGGGTTCTGTTTGTTAAACCACATGTTTGAAGTTCAGAAGCAAGTTGTTAAAGGCTAAATCAAGTTCTCATTCATAGTTTCTGTCTTGTAGTTGCAATACTTCTACAGTCAGCAACGTTCTCTTCTTTCAGGAAGAAGACCGCAAACTGTTGGTTGGATTCTTAGAAGATGTAATGACAATGCTGTCGCTGTCCCATGCTCCTCTTGACAGTCTGAAAGCTTCCTTTGTGGAACTGGGGTAAGGAATAGACCTTAGAGTCAAGTACACCTAAGTAGCACTTGAAGTTCTCACCAAGAACTGCTAATCTGGCTGTAGTTTGAGTTACTGTGATGCTTGGGGTGAATAAAGGGTGTACTTGCTGCTGCTGCTTCTACAAAAGAAACACTGAAAACCAAGAAACCCTGCAAAAAACAGTAAATGAGAATAAAACGGAACGTAATTTTGTGTTCCCCCGCTGTTACTGCAGGTCATAAGGGTGTGTGCATTCAGTCCTGTGTCACAATTCATCCAAAATTGCTCTGTTTTTAAATGGTTTTATTAAAAAAGAAAGGTAAAATGCCGTCTGTTTCCAGACAGCAGCACGTTGCATGTTGAGTGAGGTCAGTGTTACGTGTCCTTCAGATGGAATAAATGCTGGAATTGCAGGTTAGCTGAACGATGGATTCCTGTGACTGGTTTTGTAGGCGAAGAACACGTTCAGAGTTTGGAAAGGAGTTTTGCTCGGGTTGTTTTTTTCTCACTGACAAACTGTTTCCTTGTAGCGCAAACCCAGCTTATCACGAGCTGCTGTTAACTGTCTTATGGTATGGAGTGGTCCATACTTCTGCTCTGGTTCGATGTACAGCTGCCAGAATGTTTGAGGTAAGTGGTAGCCAAACCTATTTACACCTTCCCAAAACTGGATTTTGTTTTTGAAAGCAGTGGTTCAGATAGTGTCACTACCTTGGTAAAAATACAGATTGAATTACTTTTCCGGGGCAGAGCTTTCTGATGTGCCCTTGGTAACCTTAGAGTCATCCACAGCAGGACACCCCCACTGGGTCCAGGCAGGTTTCAAACATCTACAGAAAAGGAGACTCCACAAACTCCCCAGGCAGCCCCCTCCAGCATCCTATCTTCCTCCGTGGGAAGAAGTTAAAGAATTGATCAGGGTTGGAAGGGTCCACAGGATCATCCAGTTCCAAGCCCCCTGCCATGGGCAGGGACACCCCACCCTTAGATCAGACTGACCAGAGCCTCATCCAGCCTGGCCTTAAACACCTTCAGGGACGGGGCCCCAACCACCACCCTGGGCAACCCAGTCCAGGCTCTCAGCACTGTCACGGTGAAGAACTTCCTCCTCTCATCAAGTCTAAATCTTGTCTCCAGGTTTGCTCCATCCCCCCTAGTCCTGTTGCTACGAGAGATCATAAAAAGCCCCTCCCCAGCTTTTCTGTAGCCCCCTTCAGATCCTNGAGAATCACCTCCCTCGACCTGCTCCACCACCCTTCTCCTGATGCAGCCCAGGATCCAGTTTGCCTTCTGGGCCACAAGTGCACACTGCTGGCTCATGGTGAGCTTTGTGTCCACAAGCACCCACAAGTCCCTCTCCTCAGGGCTACTCTCCAGCCAGTCCCTGCCCAGCCTGTACCTGTGCTTAGTATTGCCTCTTCCCAGATGCAGGACCTTACCCTTGGTCTTGTTAAACCCCATGAGGTTGGCTTGTGCCCACCTCTCCAGCCTCTGGATGGATTCCCTACCCTCCGCTGTGTCTGCTGCACCACACAGCTTGGTGTCGTCAGCAAAACTGCTGAGGGTGCACTCCATGTCTCTGTCCATGTCACCAGCAAAGATGTTGAACAAGACTGGTCCCAGGGCTGATCCCTGAGTGACTCTGCTTGTCACTGGGCTCCACCAGGACATGGACCCATTGACAGCCACTCTCTGGGTGCAACCATCAAGCCAGTTCTTTATTACCCATCTAGTGGTCCCCCCATCAAACCCCTGTTCCACCAGCTTGGAGACCAGATTGTGGTGTGGGACAGTGTCAAAGGCTTTGCTCAGGTCCAGGTCAATGACGTCAGCTGTTTCCCCTCATCCATTAACCCTGTGGGCCATTAATGAAGGCCACCAGGTCTGTCAGGCAGGATTTGCCTTAGAATAGATTCTAAACTCTGTGATGGAGCAGGAAGTTGTTGTGCAGTTGTTTCTAGTTCACTATGCAACAGCACATGCATCATGAAGCAGTTTGTCCTCAGCCACGTGCAGGGTGTTTCTGTAGTAGTTGTTCTTTATCTGCTGCTGACCTGGCTGTTTGCTGTTGAATTACTGCATGCTGAAAACTATTTTCTGACTATGAAACCACGTTGCGTTGCTAAACTGCATTGAAACTAGAGTGAAATCCATTGCCAAATCTCTGCGCCTAGTTCTGCTGGTGAAGAAGCACCTCCCCGAGTTCTGCTTTTGCTGTTCAATGCATCATTAATAGCCCAGTCCACAGGTCACCAGCTTTCAGGGCTTACTTGCATTGTATTTCAAACTAGTGTTAGACTTGTGATGAAAACATTCATTTAAACCATTTCGTGATTCGTTGGTAAACGGTAAAATAATGTACAGTACTTGCCACCTGTAGAATCTGTTCAGAGTAAAGCCTGTTGCTTTAAGTGTGCTTTTATTTCTATGTCATGTCTTTGTTTCATCAAGTATTGACCACAAAAGGTCAAAAAAATCCCTGTAGGACGTAGTGCACTGAATCAGCTCGTGGTCAAAGAGATTTTCTTCTGTTTTGTCTATTAGAAAGACCTGTTTCTGGTTTACCTTTCATTGTTTGCCTGGGTTGTTTTGAATTTCTCACACATCTGACTCATTTATGTGGCTTCACAGTGGGCTTGTGGCTGAACCCGCCGACTTGAACCTGGTTAACAAAAGCAGATCTTAAGTCTCCTTAGCAAAAAAGAGCACTAAACCACAGAATCACAGGACTAATTGAGGCTGGAAGAGACCTCTGAGCTCATCCAGCCCAGCCCATGACCTAACATCACCACAACAGCCAGACCCGGGCACTAAGTACCAATCCAGACTATCCTGCTGGGATGGGGACTCCCCACTGCCCTGGGCAGTCGGTTCCAATGTCTGAGCACCCTTTTCATGAGGAAGGGTTTCCTAACATCCAACCTAACCCTCCCCTGGCAGCTTCAGGCCCTGCCCTCTTGTCCTGACCGTAGTTGCCTGGGAGAAGGGCCCAACCCTCGCCTGACTACAGCCTCCCTTCAGGTAGTTGTAGAGAGACCTGCTGGCCGCACTATTGCTGATACAAGCCAGGATGCCATTACCCTTCCAGGCCAGGGCACCCTGCTGGCTCCTGTCCAGCTGGTTGTCAACCAGTACTGCCAGGTCCCTCTCTGCCAGGCTGCTCTCCAGCCACTCATCCTCCAGTCTGTAGCTGCAGGGGGTTCCCGTGGCCCTGTTGAAGCCACCCCATGGGTTGACCATTAGCATTTGTACTGCTACTCTGCACATGGCTGCAGATAAGGCACTTCAAGACCTAGCCCGAATCTTGAGCTGAAAACAACCAAACTTGTCTTTTTTGGTTTGGGATTTTGTTTTCCTCTCCCTTTGAAAAGGAGACTGCAGTTTTTGGGCGCTGTTTGAGAAGTTGTTTGGGTTCTTTTTCCCTTTTCACAAATCTTAACAAGAGCACTGTTTCCATCATAATACTGTATTATGATCGGGGTTTATGAAAATAAGGGTTAGCTAAGCACCTGCAGGGCCTCAGTTACAGCAGCCTCTCGTCTTGGTTGCAGTTTCTTGTCAAACTCAACTGCATGTTGATTCTTTGTAGGCAGTCCTGGGTGCCCTTTGTCTCCTAAAGCATAGGCAGTTTCTGCTGTGCTTCTCTCTTGAAAATACTACCCTATTGCCACTTTCTTGGTAGCCATGGTACACCTGTGTGTGGCAGTAGGGGCATTCAAGAGTGTAAGTCTCTTTTGGAAGACTCCTTCATTCAGGGAATTTGATATCTCAGGGGCTACTGCAGGTCAAAGTCCAGCAATTAGGAAATAAGGAGTTTGTTAATTGCTGAACTATATGAGAACTTAAGGTTGTAAGCAGAACAGAGACTGCCATGATGTGGCCTGCCAGGGTGTGTAGCCAAATCTTTACAGTCTACTGGGAACACAGGTTACTTGGAGCCATTCTACCCTGTCTCTCCCTTGGAGGCAGGAAGTGGTACTGCCGTCTGTAAGGTGCAGTATGCATGGGGCTAGAGGAACCCAGAGGGTAACAGTCAGTGCAGTCTGTTTCACCTTACTCGCTGCTACATGGTTTTGCCCATCCAGCTGTTTCTGTGGCTTCTCTGTTAACATGTTCCAGTCAGTAGTTTCCCATTTGAATGTTGATGCAACCAATGTGATTGCTGCTTGTTTGAGCAGGAAGGGCGTAGCTGAGTCTGCTTAGGTTCGATGCTAGGAACACTTACCTTCAGAGTTGATGCTTGGAGTATAAATCGTATTTGATTTGATGTGAGACAGAACAGTCCTCTTTCCCGTAAGTGTGGTAGCCTTCCTAGTCATGAAGCCAAGGCCATTCTAAACGATATAATTTTGTATATATAAACTATATATTAATTATGCAAATCCCCTTATTCTTTTACCTCTAAGCTTTTTTTCTAAATTAATATTAGTAAAGAAAACTGAAGTCTTGCTCTGTCCAAAATTGGACATAGCAAGCGTTCTCCATTTTAATCAATTGGAAACCAGTAAATATGTACTGTTCCCATACCGTTTGAAGAGTAGCCCATATGCTCAACGCATCGGAACCTTTAAGGTGTTGCCAGTCTGAGTAACAGTGAAATGGATTAATGTTAAAATGCAGCAGCTGAACTGGCATTCCTGATAGTCTCTGAAGTAGGCAGAAAGCAGCTTTCACCCCTCCAGTGCTTTGCCCCGCTGTAAGGCTTAACCATTCTATCCACACTCCTACTTTTGCAGGTACTATGTGTAAGGCATGTGTGTTCACCCAGGCACTGCTAATTGAAATTACTGCTTTGTGTAGAAGGCTTCTGGGAAGTTGGATTCCTACCAATCTTTCACCATTTACTTAGGTTTAAATTCATAGAATCATGGTTTAGGCTGGAAAGAACCTTGAAGATCATCCAGTCCCAATCCTCCTGCCATGGGCAGCGACACCTCTCACCAGAATGGGTTGCCCAGAACCCTGTCCAAGCTGGCCTTGAACACTTCCAGGGATGGAGCAGCCATAGCCTCCCTGTTCCAATGTCTCACCACCCTCATGGTGAAGAACTTCTTCCTAATATGCCATCTTTAGTCTCCCATCTTTCAGTGTCAGACCATTGCCTCCGCTCCTATCACCACGGCCCTTGTAAGAAGCCCTTCTCCTTTAGTCAGTGCACAATACGCTGACTGCAGCTTTCCCCATGCCCTGTGGATCTCACATGTTCTCTTGTCTTGCTGCTGGGAAGGAAAGCGTAGCATGCTATTTTTGTTCCTGAGGTGACTTGATTAATTACAGTGGGGCTGAAGATTAAAGAGGCATTTCAGATTTCTCACAGAAACCATCAATTAGCATTTTCTGGTTTATTTCCTAAAAAAAGATAAAATATGTCTATTTCCTTATGTGAGGTACAAGATGGAACATAAAAGGCCTCCCTTTTATCAGTGCAGACACAAACTTCTTCTGAATATGGATGAAGTGTGGAACTTGCCATTTTTGAAAATCAATATGTTGTCTTATATAGGAAACACAACAGGGGCCATCGGCTGCCTCTGCAGGAAATGTGTGCTCAGGTATAAAAGTGAATCACCTTCTGATTGGGACATCTACATTCGAACAGCTTCCGTATAGGAGTAATAAACCACAGTTTTTAACACTTGGAATGTATGGCAGTCTCTCCCTTGGTTTCCAAAAAAGGTTTGGTGAAATACGTGTCTTGGAGAAGTTCACGTCGCCTACCTACAGGGACCGACAAGGGAAGCTTAGGAAGTGTCACACGCATACTGCTGGGATGGCACTGGCACCTAAAATAGTCCTGAATGACTTTTGAGGAAAGCCTAGTGGCACCTGGAAGGGTGTTGCTTGTTGCACTGCAAAAGGTACGAAAGGTGTCACTCAGTGCAAGACAACTGCACGTTTGACCTAGCTGAAGACATCAGCCTTGCGTGTGGCAGCCCCCTACTGTGATAAATGCCATTGCACAGAATTAGGAGCAGCACCAAACTGCTTAATGCACTTAGGCATAGCTTCAGTATTTAATATACTTCATTCTGTGTATAACGCACAATTACACCAGTATTTGAATTCTAATGCTTAATTATTTGCTAGAATTGGGAGAGTTCATCTTGAAGTAGCTGCAAAAGGAGAGAAAAGATGGTGGTGCTGACTTTGCCAGGTTGATGCTGATTGCCAGACCACTTCAGATGTCTTCATGCCTTTGCATATATGAAGCACTAGTGTTGCAGTATTTGCTTAGCGTCTAATTTTGGTTTGCTTTTTGTGTTTTTTCTTCCTCTCTCTTGGTTATGCCGTTCTCTTCCCATGATACTGTGCTCGCTCTTTCCATGCATCACCTGTGACCCCCCTGCTCCGACCATTCAGCTGTTGGTGAAGGGGGTACATGAAACTCTGGTAGCTCAGAGAGTTGTTCCTGCTCTCATTACTCTCTCCAGTGATCCTGAAATGTAAGTTTCCTTACTGTCTTACATACCTAGCATCCTTCTTCATGCTGAGGAAGAAATAACCATCAGTTCTGTTTCTTATCCAAGTGGAACCAACATTTAATTTCTTTTAAACTTAACTTAAACAGAAGGGTTTACTGGAACACCTCAAACTAATCTGAGTAAAATTCTGAATAAATTTTACATGGAAAACTTAACTCAGTACCATCTAATTTGTGGGGGGGGGTTTGTACTCGATCATATTCTCAGGATTAAAATTTGCTTACAGCATTTCTAGCAGAAAGCTGAATATTCATGTGTTCAGTAATGCCATCAGCTGTACCATGAAATTAAGTATCACCTCCATTACTGTAGTGCTTCTCAGGGACAAATAGACTGTTTCATTCCCTGGGCACCCTGATGTGGTATTTCTTTCAGGCTAAGGAGGGATGCTTTGCTAATCCTGCTAACGGGTCATTACTAATCAATGCTAGAGCATGAATAGTGTTGTAATCGTTTCAATGTCTGGTGTGGGTGACTAAACCAAGAATAACCTCAGGACTCTGCCTGCCCATCCTTAGTCACAGCTAACCCAGTTCCTCAAATTTACCAAACCATTTTTCATTGCATGTTAACTGGTTTACAGCTGGCTCTTCGAGGCATGAGTGAAGGCTTAGTTGACAAGCGGGTTGCTCCGGCCCTTGTTACCTTGTCCAGTGATCCTGAATTGTGAGTTTCAGATTGAGACCTTGAGTTCATCCTGTCTGTCTCTCTCCTGGTCTGCTGTTTGTTCTTCTGTCATTGCTAGAAACTAATATAACTCAAAGTACTAATCTTTTAATTTCACTTTATTTTAAATGGATGTTACTCAGCGGGTTTAATACATCTTAAAGACTCTGTTTTTCTGTTGTAGTTCAGTCAGGATTGCAACAATTCCTGCTTTTGGGACCATCATGGAAACTGTTACTCAGAGAGAGGTAAGAGAACCATTGTCAGAATGTTGTTTTATAGCATA
This sequence comes from Upupa epops, assembly GCA_013397515.1. Lineage (NCBI taxonomy): Eukaryota > Metazoa > Chordata > Aves > Bucerotiformes > Upupidae > Upupa > Upupa epops. The sequence goes on along the minus strand of VZRI01007020.1, from coordinate 135,307 downwards.
AAAAGGGGTGATTTTAAATTAAATCCCCAAACCCAGTTGCTTATTCACGATCTTTGGGAAGCTGGCAAGCAGATAATACATTCTTTCTTCTTTTGTTGTATCCTTATTTATATATCTTATTATATATCAAGTATATTTTTATTTTATATTTATTTTTATATATAAGATGTATAATAGATATAATAATATAATTATAATAACTATATACTTATATATATATGTGCTATATTGTATATGTAATACTGTATCTTATTTAGTTGCTTCCCAGTTTGGCAATGGTCTTTTTTTTAAGCAGATGAGTCCCCTTTTAATTAACTGAAAATGTTATTGTAAGTATCACATCACAAATTTAAACAGATGTGTAGAGGAGGATGCCAATGTTAGAATATGAAAAACGTTTTTGTCAGATATTCTCTGATACAGTTGAGAAATCCAAGTCCATTATTTCCAGATAAAATAGCTTGACTTTAAAATGTTGCCCAAGCAGCCACGGCAGGATTCAGTTACGTGTGCATGCGTAGGTAGTACAGTTCTAGATGCTTTGAGGTGTCCTGCTTGGCTTCCGGCTGGTTCAGAAGGGCATAGTTCTGGTGGTTCCTGTCGTGTCTGCTGCTTTAGCTCCTGGCTTCCAAGGTGGCACTAAGACATGGCAGTGGCATAACTGAAATAAGATATGCAATTCTTCCTTAATGTTTATGTGATGAAACCTGGGTTCATCACAGCTCTGAAGAGGACACCCAGCGTTCTGCCTTCAGCATCAGCAGTACTGTCTTTTGAATTGGTTAATAAATGTGCAATCAAAAGTCTTGTTGAAGGCAGAGCTTGCCTTCTTCCTGTAATTTCACCATTCTCTGAAAAAATGTGTTTGAGGAAATACAAGAAGTCAGTGATGACTCACAAGCACTTGGAAGATGGGTAGGTTACAATTTTGTAGCTTGGAATGCATGCCTATAATCAGTTGGGGAAGAGCACTGTTTTGTTAGCTGACAAAAATGACAGTGTCCATTGCACTCACTATAATCACCTTTAGAGCCCGGAGGTTATAGCACCTTCCCAAATGTGTCAGAAATTATGTGTTATTCCTGCAACTTTGGGTGCCAGTTAACTAGCTTGTGTCATCCAGGACAAGTTTGCATTTTCAGTTTTCCTGGCCATTAGTTGAAGAAATCTTTTACGTGCGTTTCATGGTGCTTGCTTTTGCATCTCTGTATTCTGCAAAATAACTGTCATCATCCCTGTTGTAAGAGATTACAAATATATTAGTAATTCAGCTCTAATCAGACATCAGGAAAACTCCACAGATATTAACAGTAAGAGGGAAATTTTAATAACAAGTAAAAAAATATTCAAGAAAACCTGAAGAGGAAAGACCAGCTGTATGCAGACACCTGTTAGAGACACAGCAGGTTAAAACTCTGTTAACAGTCTTTGAAGCCTAGAGATAATCAGAGGGTTTGGAACATCCTGGCAGAAAACTGTCAGTTAACAGAAGGTCCGGTGTTTGTTTGTCACTGGAAGCGTGGAAGATGACAGGCATGCACTGAAGTGACTACAGCAGTCTCTAGCGTCTTCAGTCTTTTATTTACTTTTTGTTTCTCTTTTGTTAAGCTTTTGGAAAGAGTGAAAATGCAGCTGGCATCTTTCCTGGAGGACCCTCAGTACCAAGACCAACATTCTCTACATTCAGAAATCATAAAAACTTTTGGAAGAGTTGGACCTAATGCTGAGCCCAGATTCAGAGATGAATGTGAGTTGCATCAATGGGAAGATGCAGTCTTCCTTTTTCTAATCATATGCTGGTTATACTGATGTTTGGGTTGGTTTGTCTTTATAGAAACTTTGATAAAGTCTTGGGTTTCAGAATTTGACATGACCCAGTATTTCAGATTGTCCTGGTAAAACATTAGTGTTCCCCAACACTTGTGTGTGTATAGAACCCAGCACAGGGGGGTGAATGGTTATAGCACTGGCGGGCGCTAGCAACTGTGCAGAGCAAATAGTTGTCTTGTGACTGAACTCTACAGGCTGGCTTCCTCTGCAGACAGTGCTGATTTCTCATGCCACTCATAGCTCTGGCACTGTACTTACAAAATAGAAGCATATTCCAGGCAGCTTTAGCAGTAGAAGAGTAATACTGGAAAATATTTTCTGTAAAATGTTACTGCCTCAGTCGTACCTTCAGGTACCTTTTGGTGTTGGCTAGCAGTGCTCCGGTTACATTTCAAGTTTGAGTTGATGAGTTAAACCTGCAAGGGCAGTCCCATCAAAAGCCGCTACGGGCTGTTCTCACTCCACGCTGATGCGTGATGCTTTGCACGTCTGCATTTGCCACTCAGCAACTGATGAAAACTAATCGAGCCTGCAGAAAGCTGTTTCAGATAATTCCAGAATTTGCTTTTACAGTTGTTATTCCGCACTTGCACAAATTAGCCTTGGTGAACAACCAGCAGTCTGTGGATTTGAAGAGACTTGATATCGCTACCCACCTCTTTGAAGCCTACAGTGCTCTTTCCTGTTGTTGTATCCTTTTTTGGGGGAAGTGTAGATGTTAATTTCCTGGTGGGGCAAGAAGATTGGTACTTGAGAAATAACTAAGTTTGTCTTTGAATGTATGAAGTACAGCATGGTTGGTCAGTGTAAGGAGGCTTTCACAGAAGGTCAGTGTGATGAGTTGATCTCAACTGGGTAATGGGTACCTACCAAGCCACTCTCTGACTTCTCAGCAGGATGGGGTTGGTTAAGATGGAAAAAAACCCTCCTATCAAGATAAAGGTGGTTTAATAAAGGAAAATACATACATGAAAGAAAAGGATAATCACAAGATCTGTTCTCTGCCTCCCATCAGCAGGCAATGTCCATCTGCTTCTCGAGCAGGGCTCCAGAACCTGTAGAGGTTCCTCTGGAAGACAAACTTTGCCAAAACAAATGTCCCCACTCCTCCTTTCTCTTTTAGTGCTGAGCAGATGTCATGTGGAATGGAGCATTCCTTCGGTCAGTTTGAGTGAGCTGTCCTAGTTATGGACCCTCGCAAGACCTTGCAGACACCCAGCTTGCTCGTGAGGGGGAAGACTGGAGAGACAGTCTTGATGCTATGAGTACTGCTCAGAAACCAAAACACCAGTGTGTTCTGAGCACCTTTCTAGCCACTGATACAAGTCACAGCACTGAGAGGGAAAATTAACTCCACCTCAGCCAGACCAAGTGCAGTGCAAGCAATACTTAAAAAAAGCCACAAAACCAAAGCTCTTGATCTTAACCAGTAAAATCTAGAAAAACGTGTGAAAGGAGTGGTGTGACCATATGAAATACGTGAAGTGAAAGACTTTGAAGGTCTTTTTTCTGTTTTGCTAGTCATGGAGTGCCAAATGCTGTTTTGTTTGCTGGGGGTTTGCTGCTGTAGCTTGTCTCTGTGTTCAGTAGAATAAGATTATCAGAAGGCAGGAAAAAAGTGTCTCCAGAATCCTTACAGTACCTTAACAGTCTGCTTTTTAGTTATTTCAGAGGATTTAATGGTCAATCACTTTTTGCCGGGTCTTAAGTGTTTACGAACTGACATGGAACATCTCTCCCCAGAGCATGAGGTGAGCTGCTGTTTACTGAGTGCAAGATGTGGGTGGCAACAGAAGCTGAAATGTAATGATGGTACTTAAAAGGAAATGTTATGGAGAACCTACTCGTAAGAGGTGTCAACAGCAGTGACGGTGTTTTTCATAAGGAAGAGGTCACATAATTTAGACAGTAACATCTTTTAAAACATGCTGCTAAGTTAGGAAACCTCTGCTGTCAGAAATGTAGGTGGAAACACAGGTGTTTGTAGACTGTAGAAAAAGAAAATGTTTTTATCATCAGAAATCAACGGCCACAGTATGGTAGAACCATAGATTGGTTTGGGGTGGAAGGACCTTAAGGATCTGGTAGTTTCAATCCCCCTGCCATGGGCAAGAATACCATCCAGCAGACCAGGTTGCTTTAAGCTCACCTGGCTGAGAACACAGCTGAAAATCAGTAGAGTGCAGAGAGAAAGGATAGATAAGGATGAGGAAAGTGTAGTCCTTAAATGCATGGGGTTCTCTATATCCAGAGTACTGTGTCCAGTTCTGGGTTCCTCAGTACAGAAACATGATGCTGCCAGAGGGAGTCCTGCAAAGGGCCATAGAGGTGGTGAAGGAACTTGAGCATCTATTATAGGAGGGGCTGAAACACAGGAGGTTCCCTCTCAACATCATGAAAGACTTTTCCTACTGCAAGGTTCATGGAGCTCTGGCTGTGTTTGCTTGCAGATCTTGCAGATCTTGCTGTGTCTTATCTCTGGAGATGCTCCTGGGCAACTGGCTCCAGATGACCCTGCTTGAGTGTGCTGGGTTGGACCAGACGATGTCAGAGGTCCCTTTCCATCTCAACCATTCTGTGATTCTGCAAACTGTAAAAAGCAGACAGGACAATGTGTGAGCTAACAAAGATCTTCCCTGGTAGAAGGGAGCTTGCATAAAGTAGCAGAAGAGGAGTTGTCAGAAGCTGATTTGAGAAACCTGAAAGTGGATGAATGGTATCTAAGATTAAAAGAGACAGTAGCTGAAAACAAGTGATGTAGTGCAGTTGTGTTAGGAAAGTCGTGTCAGTATGAACATGATTGAGAGAAAGATTTAATCAAAATGCACACAAGACCATTTTCCTGGCTTTGGAAGGTCAATACCGCACTTTCATGAGCACTTGGCAGGAGTGATTCTCTTTATGTTTGCGCGGTGACCTGTCTGAAACCATTACATGCTGCAGGAGTTGTAAATCCTGATACTTGGTAGTAAAGTCCCTTTTCCCAGTTACGTTCTCAGGCTGATAGGCTAGTCTCATTCTCTTATTTCCATAATTATGTACGTAATTAACAGTTTGTGGAACTGGAGGTGAATTCATTTGTGGATCTTTCAGACTCAGAAGGGAAGAATGTAACTTGATAGAGCTGAGTCCAAAGGCAACAGAGTTGGACTTCCTTACCACAGGCAACAGTGGAGGAGATCTGGCAGTGATACTCTGTATTCAGAGAGAGCTGGGAGATGTCTTCTGGGAAGTCTAAGAATATATCTGAAAGCTGCAGCAGGCAGGAGTTGCGTTTAGTTGGATTGTCTGTGTCCTGTCATATCTACTAATGGGGTAACCGGTTCACATACTCAGACTTCATTTTTGTGTCGTAGGAGCTTTAGCAGCACAGTCAGACCCAAAGGTACCCACTCTGCATTAGAACAGAAGAGCTGCTTTGATTGAGTCTTGCAGCCAGAGAAGAAACTGAGGCCTTAAATTCTGCTCTACAGTGATTCACCAGCTTTAGGCCCGATGCCAAGAGCTTTGTTTTGTTTAGCCAGAGAAAAACATCAATTTGAAAATATTTACTCCTGCTGCATCTGCTTAGAAAGCTGTAGGAAAGGGAATTTGGTGCTCTGTCACCTCCATGCTGCAACAGGATGTTTGCAGGCACTATGGTAGAGGTGCAGTTAGTTCCAGTGTCTCTTTCATGTCTTCTGTCTTAGAGCAGGGTTTGCTGAATAGATGTGACATGCTGTTTCAGATAGACAGAATGACTCCTTCTCTCATTATTTTGATCACTGTGGTGTTATTCACCGTTCAGACAGCTCCTCAGCTACAAAAGCACGTTTTATCACTCACAGAATATTAGCTCTTGTGACTCCTAACAGCAGAGCAGAGTTGGTGCTCATCTTGGAGATGTAACATTTGGGGAATTGGCTCCCGATCCTGTGAGGCAGAGTTTACCGCTTAGCCCTCCTGTTTGCTTTCCTCTTAGTCATATAAACAAAAGCAGGCTTTTAAGTCAGATTCCTTTCCAAGCTCTCATCTTTAAAATAAACATTTTAGCTTGTGCAGACATTTCAGATGCCTTGCCAGTATCTCTAATTCCACATTGAGTCCCTTCTTCCCCATCCTCTTGCCTTCTGTTTCTTTTCAGAATACTTGGACTGTGAGTTTGCATGATAGTGAGAGATAACCAGTACTTGATAAGAGACATGCTGTGTCTCTTAAGTATCTCTATTTACAGAGGCACAAGTCTAAAATGAGTACAATATGGCAACTTGATTGTGGATTGCCTCTCCCATGTCACCCTGAACTTTTAAGACAGATTAATTTGAGGAAGAGGGAAGAAATGTTCCACTTCATCCAGCAATTATTCAGACTTCGCAGAAGAAGCTGTATAGTGTATGGGGACTCCATCCTACTATCAAATCATTATGAGTCCTTGCTGAATTACTCTTCCCCTCAATCGGAATTCTGCATGTTAATGTTTGGACACCTAGGTTCAGACACATGTATAACATGGTAGAAGCACTCCAACACACAGCTAGAAATGGTAAGGCACAAAAATTATGACTGTTGTGCTTAGAAATGTAAGTTTTCTTTTGATACTGGAATTCACTAGGTACTTTTCCACTAAAGGTACTTCTGTTCTACCTCAGTAGTCTTAAGTCTTGTGTAATCTTCTGTGCAAATGAAGGACCACAAATTGAGCAGTAACAGTTCCAGCCCTTTTAGATTTGTGTGCAGGTTTGAGGGCTGTGTAACACCTGCTACCCAAACTGTTTCAAATGCTGTAGTAATACTCCTAGAGAAATAAAGGGGCACTTGGGGAGAACTGGTCTTACTGTTAAAGACTGAATCCTCTTCCAGAGGCAATAAGCAGGCCTTTTCCCCCCGAGTTCCCGCGAGAGTTCTCTGTTCAGCCAGGCTGCTCTTCCCACTGGCTTGTCTTTTGGTACGTGGGGAATGGCTTGCTCTTGCACCTTCACGTTTTCCTTCTTGAAGTACATCCAGCCTTCCTGAACTACTTGGTCCTTCAGAGCTGTCTCCCAAGACACTCGGTCAACTGGTTTCCTAAAAAGGCCAGAGTCTGCCCTCTGGAAGTGGCAGATCTGCTCCCTCTCCTTATTTCCCCTAAAATTGAAAAATCTACTTTCATCATAATTGCTGTACCCAGTGACCCTTTCCATCCTCCACAGGCCCTTCTCTGTTCACAACCAGCAGGTCTATCAGGGAGCCTTCCCTTGCTGGCTCTTTCACCAGCTGTATCAAGAAATTATCTTCATATTGGGATGTTCCCATCCACATACCCCAGGAACATCCCAGACTCTTTGCTTTCTGCTGTTGTGTTTCCAGCAGATACCCGCTGCCTTGAAATGCCGCATGAGAACGCATGGCAGTAACTGGGTGTAAATGGTGTAGGGAGAGGTTCTGATTTGGTTTGGGCGGGTGCCTGTAATTCAAGCACAACAACCAGCTCTCACCGAGAGTTCAACAGGCAATGAAGCAACTTTGCTAGAAAGTTTATTGAACCCATGACCAAGAAGAAAGGGAAAACATCCTCAAATAAGTAAAAGAATCAGAAAAGTAAAACAGAAACTGTGCACAGTGCCTTCACACACAGTCTGAGAGAAATGGGAGACAGCTAACACAGCGATTTTTTGGCCTTAGATGAGAGCTCTGGGACAAGAGAGTGTACACCAACACTCGTAACCGCAAAGCCACCACACACGCACACAGTTGCACCCCACTTTCCAGAAGAGAAAAGGGCAGGGGGTGGCAGGAATACAGCACAAAATATATTTGATGTTTGTGGAGAAGTGTCTTTTCCGATCCTCATGCAGACATCCGGCCTTCCTGGTGTCTCTGGCACACGTCTAGCTCCTGTCAGCTGGAGGGCTCTTCTTTGGGGCTATAGCAGTGTCAAATGTAGAGGATACAGTAGAATCCCAGACTTTCTCTGTTTGCCACAGGTTTAGGAGGTCAGTCCTTGTGATCTCTTTTTCTGTCTTAGTAGAGGCTTCTCTCAGTTTCTCAGTGGCGGGGTATACAGGATCTTTGCCAGTCTGGTGGGGACAAAGCCAACATGGTGCTGGTCACGTGGGGCCACACCTGTTGTGGCCAATGGGCTTCTTCGGCCTTCAAGGAGTATTCTGTGGGCCTCTGCAGAGCCTCTCTTTCTTCTCCCCTGTGGTCAGGCACCAAGGGAGGTAGAGGGTTAGGAGTCACCTCTGTCTGGCATCTTCAAAGGCCATCAAGCTGTAGAAGCAGCTGTGGAGGAGTTACCCACTGCCAAAAGCTGGAACAAGCTCGTGTTGGCTTTCTGCATTTGAGCCCTCAGAGAAAGAGGGGAGGGCTGCAGTTTCACCCCACCAGAGGAGTCTGGAAGTGTGGACAGCAGCTCGTCTCTTCAGCCTGCTGCCAGGACCTAGGGCACAATCCAAGAAGGTCTGCTTTCTCTGCATTTGAGCTCCCATGAGATGGCCATGACTACTCCCGCTGCATAGTTGCAGCCAGGCTTAGGCTTTTCTGCATTCCACCCTTCAGTGGCAGGGGTGTTGAGAGCCATTGCTTGCTCCCTCGCACCCTGGAGGGGTGGGGGGAGCTCTCTCCTACAGGAGCTCTCTGTCTCTCAAGACATACTGGAGGACAAAGCAGGAGAAAGGCAAAGATGGCGAAGAAGAAGAAGACGAAGCAGCAGGAAGTACGTTCCCTTTTATAGGCCCTGTCCACTGATCAGCTGTAGAGTCCATACACTGCCGCAGGAGGTCTGCTGGGAAAGCTGCCTCCAGCTTCAAAACAAAATGCTTTTTTGGCATAAAAGCACCACAACTAAACTTGAAAATTTGGTGATGTTCACACCGTGACACTGGGGTGGCTTCTCCCAGCTGCTTACGGAATGTTTCGTGGTCACATCATCGGTGTTCACAGTTTCACATTCTGCATTGCAGCTTCTTCCCTAAGCATTTCCAGTGCTGTTGTGTTCGTGTGTTCAAGCAGGACTTTGTGGGCAGGGGTGTTTCACAGCCTGATATTGGGAATCCTTGCTGTATGTTTGATGTCCTGCAGAGGTGTAAAGTGTCAGTTTGGGAATGTTTTTAGTCTTAAATGCTCTGTAGAAACCTTTAATGCTGGGATTGCCCAAGCAAAGAAGCAATAAACGTCTGGATTCTTAGAATTCCTGGCAGACAGCAGCCAAATGATACCAAGCCTGCTGTAGCACTCCCCCTCCACAAAGGTGTTGTCCTGGGGGTGCCATCACGCTTCTTCTGCTTTCCTTTTTGTTTTTTCTCTCCTGCACAACATTGGTAAGGACTGACAGCTCAGACAACCCTGGGTGTCTCCGCACAGGAAAGCCGAGGGACCGTGGATGCGTGTCAGAGTTGATCGCAGCTGAACACCAGTATTGTCTGAAAAAAGGAAGGAAAGGTGGTGTGGCACAGAAGGGAGTTTGCTTTAGTTCTGTTTTAAGAAGCCAGGAGGGAGTCCTGAACTCCTGTAACTATTTCAAAACTGTTTTCTTCCTTAAAGTATTGTGAATGGTTTTGTTGTTTGTAGCGCACGGCATTGTCAGGTAGCTGGGATTCAGATGCACGTGAAAAGCAACAGATAAGGAGGTCCTGCTAGTGTCAGAATTAGCTGAGGGGTAGATTTTAATGTACAAATAAAAACACCTCTCCTTATGTTTCTTAGGTTATTTTAAGCTCCATGATAAAAGAGTGTGAACAAAAAGTGGAAAACAAGACCGTCCAAGAGCCGCAGGGGTAAGGCTTCACTTTTAAAACTCTTCCTGTGCCTCCAGACTGATGTTTTTGCATGCCAGAATGATCAGAAATCCCACACCGCCACAGGCCGCCTTGAAAAGCGGCTTTCAGGAGCTTTCTCTCTAATGCCATCTGTGGTTGTTTCTGCCTCCAGTGTAAAATATGAGACGAGACATTTCTGTTTCTGTGACAGCAGCGAGGTTCTTGTTTTCCCGTGTAGTAACCTGGTCTTAATTTTTTTATCCACTTAAAGCAATAATTGAATTCGTGTCCTGAATCTGAGGGAACAGGGCACGTTTGGCCAAAGCACTTGTAGCGGTGTGTGTTCATGCACCTTACAGTGCTCCTTCATGGGGTGACCTGCAGACTGAAGAATTGTCCTGGTCATGGGATCTAAGTGCCGCTCCAGCATTCTGCCTTTGATTGCATGTGACTAGTACGTGTGAGAATAGTTTCTCCAGCGTGTAAACCGCTCTACCTGTGTGAATGTGCTGGAGAGCAAACGTGCTGATGCTGGGAAAACGCTGTCTGGCTTGCACTTCGATGAAACACCTACCACTAGTAACGGGTCACCAACTAGATGCAACACCATTAACCACCATCCGACCAGTTCCTGACCCAGCTCAGTATATTCCTGTCAAAGTCCCTTGCTGCCATCTTAGCCAGGAGTCTAGCATGGGAGACCGTGTCGAATGCCTTACTGAAATCTAGGTAAACCACGTCCACAGCCTTCCTCTCATCAACCAGTCGAGTCACTTGATCATAAAAAAAGATCAGGTTAGTCAGGCAAGACCTACCCCGCCTGAACCCATGCTGACTGGGCTTAATCTCTTGGCAGTCACATAGTTGTTGCATGACAGCCCTCAGCACTAACCATTCCATAACTTTACCTGGAACTGAGGTGAGGATAACCGGTCTGTAGTTACCTGGATCATCCTTCTGACCCTTCTTGTGTATGGGGGTCACATTCGCCAACTTCCAATCATCCAGGACCTCACCTGTGATCCACGACTTCTGATAAACTATGGAGAGCAGTTTACCAAGCTCATCTGCCAGCGCTCTCATCACTCTGGGGTGAATCCCATCCGGTCCCATGGACCTGTGGGGATCCAAACGGATCAGCAGGTCTTTAACTAGTTCCTCTTGGATAACAGGGGAGCTACACTGTACCCTATCCCTGTCTACCAGTTTAGGTAAGTAGTCATTGTGAAGGCAGTCTACCCTGTTGTTGAAGACAGAAGCAAAGGAGGCATTAAGTACCTCAGCCTTGTCCTCATCTCTAGTTGCTACATTTCCCTCCATGTCCAGTAGAGAGTGGAGGTTACTACTACCCCTCTTTTTTCCATTGATATATTTGTAAAAGCTCTTCACATTGTCCTTAACAGTGGTGGCCAGCCTGAGTTCGAGTTGGGCTTTAGCCTCCCTAATTTTCCTCCTACACAGCCTGACAGCTCCTCGGTACATGACTCGAGTGACCTCGCCGTTCTTCCAGAGGTGGAACAGCCTCTTTTTCTCTCTTAGTTCTTTCAGAAGTTCCTTACTCATCCAGGGTGGTCTTTTTCCCCTACGGTTCATCTGGCGACACACAGGGACGGCCTGGTTCTGTGCCTTCAATAATTCATTCCTGAAGTACACCCAGCTGTCCTGGACCCCCGTCTTGTAAAGGGCTGCCTCCCAAGGAACTTTCCTAATCAATTCCTTAAATAAACTGAAGTCTGCCCTGAGGAAATCCAGTTTGCATGTTTTGTTGAGCCCTCTTTTTGATCCACTATTAATTGAAAACTTAATCATTTCATGATGGGAGACTGCACGCGTCCAAATTCTCATGGGGGGTGGTGGAGACAAACTTTTCCCTTGGCTTTTCTCCTGGAACTCTGTGAACCTTGGGAGACAGACACGGGATTGGGTAGTGGCAGTGTCTGCTTCGGGGGGGATGTTATTGGTGCAGCACCGCAGTACAAAAGCGAGCCCCTGGGGAGAGAGTCTGCGTCATCTCTCTGTGGGATTCTCTCTCCCTCTCTGTCTGCAGACGGGCCACTGCAGGTAAAATGGATCAAACTTGGGTCATGACCTGGCTCATAAGTTTAATGGAAATTTTTCAGGACAGGTTTGGGTGGAGCTTTCCAGTGTTTTTCTGGTGGCTTTCTCACTGCCTTTGGGTTTTCTGTTGGGGTGCTTTAGGGCGGACGTGTTCTCCTTTATCTCAGTGGTGACTGGTTATGTAAAGACAGACAGTAAACTCTTCATCCTGCAGAGGGCCGTGCTCCTTCAACAGGGTTATAGAGCAGCACCCTAACCTGAGTGTAACAGGGCTGTATTACTTCAGGTCCCTCCTAGAAGACGTTTTGATCCAGTCTGTCCTGTTAAGTTCCTGCAGGAACAGATGCATGTGAGCACGACACAAATAAAACACGCAGCACATTGTCTTTCAGAGTGCAACTGCCGAAAGCTCTACCACTTCAAAACAAGGAGTCTTCACAAGGCGGCGTTTCTTTAATTAGCCTTCCCCTTTCTTACTCGTTATTGGGCTAAAGGTAAAGATCTTCCAGTGTACAAAACTAAGATGACAAACTTCACCGCTGGAGAAATGACCTTTTCTTACGCACGCGTGTCCTTTAGCTGCCAAGCCCTGGCCAATTTCAGTTCCTGCTTCCAGCGTTAACCATTTGACAAGGGATTGAAATGCAGCTAAGAGAGAAATCGCTGGGTTTTGTTAATCACGTGAGAATGCTGGCCAGAAAAGCAGTAATAAGGTGCTGTTTGGTTGTCCTGCCTTTGCCCCTTGCTGCTAGAAAAGATTGGTCAAGTAATGTGGGGTCACAGAAAAGACTGAAGTGTTTAAGAGCCCTACAGACTACTGAAGCAGCAGTTCCTGGAAGCTGGCCTGTGCCTGTAAGACACAACTTGTGATCTTAGGTAGAATTTTGAAACAGAAGTCCATGCTGAGCTCGTAGCTGAGAATTTCAGTGCTCACGTTCTGTAAAACCAGCCCTGCCTAACACTGAAAAATGCTTCCTGTATTCAGTGATTTTAAATGGGAGAAATGTGCCCTACTCATTGACAGCACACATCCACCTAGAGGCAGGCTACTGCTGCAGTGCCACAGGTCAGCTAGCTGAAGCTGACCTCTCTGTGAGTTAAAAAAACCCACTCAACAGTCCACTCAGCAGCGCTAGGATACATTCTTAGGTTTTCTCAAAGCTGATGCATCTCGCAGGTTCATCGGTGATTGGTTTGCTTTTTCTGTGTGTCCGGTTAGTGGGAAAATTGTGAACTGTCCACTTTCTTCTCTAGAAAGTATGAAATTTGAACACAGGAGTTAAACTCTCCTCAACTAGCAGGAAACGACTCCTGGGGTACACCTGGTAGGACTCAGTTGGCCCAGCGTGAAGTTTGCAAATGCTTGTGTGGGGACTTGTAAAGGCAGTAAGAAGTTGGGTGCCCAAAAATCAGGGTCCGCATTTCCCTGGGACTGCAGAGCATGATCATTCATCAGACACACTAAGCACATGGATTTGTGCTTAGTGGTGGTGGCTGCTCCAGTTCCTGATGGACTTGTCTTTTGTGATCCTGAAACATGCAAACTGCAAAGGCAACTCAGTCACTTATTAGCTAACAGCACTGTCTTCCCTTCTCTTTGTGGTCTGACTCACTGAATGTCTTCCTTCCCCAGCTCGATGTCAATTGCAGCGAGCCTTGTCAGCGAAGACACAAAGACCAAGTTTCTGAACAAAATGGGCCAGCTGACTACATCAGGTGCAATGTTGGCCAATGTGTTTCAGAGGAAGAAGTAAGATGGGAAAAGGATCTCCTAGCTAACACTAAGATGGACCTCACACAGACTGGTTCCTGTACTTGAAGTACTTGCCTTTTTATTTCTTCCGTCTTACGTTCTTGTAGTACAGTTCCACTCTAACCTCCAAAGATATTTGCACTGCTTTTGAGTATCGCTGTGTATCTGTTAACTTTGCGTTAACTGTGGTTGGTATAAAACTGAAATCATAGTCTGTACCAAGTCCCTGTTCTGTCTTCTTGTCTTCCCAGCATCGTTTTTTTTGTATAGTGGAAGGGTTTTGTTTTTCTTAATTTCCTGACAGGATATCGGCAAATATCTGTATTATACATGGAGCTACGATGACGGTACTCAAGATAATGTAAATTTGAAGTCATTGTCATGAAGTAATAAAAGTGGAGATTACTTATGTATTTAAATTATGAGAGAGTAATGCAGATTTTTTTTATTATGTTTCTTAAAAGAAGAAGAAGAGCCACCAGCTTTTGTCTGTGCTTCTAGGGTTGTTTTTGTAAGCACTGTGCATCTCGAATCCGGAGGAATTGCAGTATCTAATGTATGACACTGTCTGCACTGCATCAGTCTGCAGGGAATGCTCGTGTTTCCGATGCTTTATGCTGACATTGTAAATGCTGTACAAAGTCCTTCAGATAAAATCCTCACACCTCTTGTGGCTTTTTGAGGGATGGTTTCTTTTGTTCCGGGTTTTGTTTTATTTTAAAGCACTTTAACAACCACTCTGCACAGGAGGAGGCACATTCACCAAGTAAAGGAAAGCCAGGATAAATTAATAGATGTTAACAAAGCTCTAAACTGCTGCACAGGGGTCCGAGTACAGCTCTGCGGGCAGGCAGAATAGTGCATCAGTGTGTTCCTTTTGCAGCCGGTGTTCAGTTCTGCCTGCTGTGAAAGCTAAAAAGAGAATATGTCATTGTTTAGGTTGAATTTCAGTTCCAGTTGAATTCCAGAGTATTTAAATCGTGGTAATGACTTTGGCAGGCAGTTTCTTCAAAGCATCAAACAGACTGCAGACTTGATGAAAATGATGTCACAGGGAGTATCTTCAACAGCTACCAAATACTTCTGATGGCAAGGAAGCATCAACAACTCAACCCCTTCATTCTAGTGCAGCCCTTTCCCCCGACCTGTCTGTCCGCCAGTGTAAGCTGCTGAATATAAACTCACCAAGTGCAGCATGAACTGATGCACGGGAGCCAAATATAAACGCTCAAGTGTTCTCAGACATGACCCCGTTCACGTGGAAGCATTAACGGCTCTGAGGACAGAGGGGAGTGAGGGACCAAACTCATAATTTCTGAACCAGGCTGTAGATGGAGCAGCACTGTGGGTGCTGCCCTTAGAGGGAAATAATGGAGGTAATTGAAAACTTCTAACTGCTTCATGTTTGTGCATGTGGCTCTGTATCTCCAGTCACCTGCCAGGGCCTGCTGCACACTCGCGTGCGGTCATTTCTTTCATTCTGCACTGATGGAACATTGCTCTCTCGAGGTTTCAGGCAGCCCCGTGCCCTTCTGTTGCTCGTTCCCATGGAGGGGTGCTGTTAGCAGTCTGGAGAATTCCTGAGGAAGGGCAGTGGTGACATTCCTCTCTATTGTTCCATTCTCAGTAGACAGTTCTGTTCACCTACCTCATCTTGGTACTTCTAGTCTTCCCCACAGGTGTTTGTGTCAGACCAGCTGCTGCAGGAGAAAGGTCTCATGCACAGAAATTGTTTAGCCCTAACGTTCTTTTACATCACAGATGATAACTGTCCCATCTCACTGTGCCTGTTTCGCTCTGGCCTGTTTCACACACGTGGCTTCACTTCTGTTTGCATGCAGGCTCTCCTCTCCTGTGCCACTCCTTGTTTTTATTGTTCTCCTGTGCCTGTTCCAGTAGTTGCAGTGCCAGACGTGTCTCTGTAGTCATGAGCCCAAAATGACCTTTTTATGGTGAAACTCCTTCCCAGAGCAGGGCGACTGCCTGTGAAAATGGCTTCTAGCCCACTCCTGGCTTCAGGCAACGTTTGGAAACCTGTTAATTGGCACAAGCCAAAAAAATTGTGTCGGCAGTTTCACAGACATTTGGAGAAGCTTCTTCGCTGTCAGCGTTACTAGGCTGCCCAGGTAAGGAGTTGAGTTGCGATCCCTGGTCATGTCATGTCTACAAGTCATGTAGGTCTGGTGCTTAGGGACAGGGTTTAGTGGTGGCCTTGGGACAGCTGGTTTACTGGTTGGACTCGATGACCTTGAATGTCTTCTCCAACCTAAAGGATTCTGTGAAGACAAGTAAACCTTTCAGTAGAGAGTGCTTTGTTCAAGGACAGGCAGTTGGATATCCAGCATGGAAAGCTCTTGGTACCCCAGGGGTTCTCTTCAATTGCTTCCATTTTTTACCCAAAGAAGAATCCTGTAAAAACAAACCAACCACCACCTCCCTCCCCACCAGAATACTGGCTTTATGACCGCTGCCTGAGCTTCTACAACTCGTTGGCGTTAAACAGTGGATGTGTTGAATGTGAAGCCTCACGCTGCACAGGTTTCATTTCAGAATCTGATAGGTAGACTGCAGGTACGTGGCCACCTGAGCGAGTGTTTGTGGTCTACTTACAGATTGAACAGGGCTGGGTGATACTACGCCTTCATTTTGTTCTGGCAGGGATTGTTTTCTGAAGCCATACATGAGGCAAATGACTTTCCCTGTCGTCTCATCGGGAAGAATAAAGGGAACTCTCTAAGCAGAGCTGCACATTGTCTTCTCCACTTCACTTTTGCACCATGAAGACAAGAAATGCCGCTCTTGCTGCATGTAAATGCGTGTTCTGGTTAGGAGAACCAAGAGCAGCTTTGAAAGGGATTAGTGGCCGGGAAACCTGAGGAATCTGGTATTTGTGAATTAAAATGTTAAGACTGAAAGATAAAAATATCCCTGAGAAAGGTCTGTTGTGAAGGAAAGGAGGGCTGCTGTTGTGTTACTGTGGGAATTCATTGCTAGTATGGACAATAAGATGATTCAAAATGGTGCAGAGAAAGCAGAAGTGTGGAGTGTCTCGGTGCGTTGCTTTGAGACAGTGTGAAGGGCCTCTTTCTTTCTGTTCCAGGAGTAAGAGGCTCTGCACTGTAGTGCAGTGCCTAAAAGTGGCTGTCATGCGTTCAGCATGTTTTAAACAGTTTCTCCTGTGGCGCTTTCAGATGTCGATTTTTAAGTAAACCACGGGGCTTTATTGAGTAGAAGGATCATCATCGTGCAGGTACAAACCTTCTAACAAGGTGGAATCACAGAAGTGCTTATATCGGGTACAAATGCTGATCAGTTACAGGATTTGCTCCTTGGTGCCAGGCAACACAACTTCCAGGAAACTGCTTTGGAGGGTCACTGAGTTCCTTCGTTGAGTGGATTTGGGTGTGCAGCTAATTGCTTTCAGACTACAGAGCTGGTAACTGGAGCCATGAAGAAGCACTGCTGTTGGAAAACACGTCTCAGTAAGTCGGGAGTTCAAAACTGCTAAGGATCATGTGCTAAGTGTCTCGATGAGTAACCATGAGTGAGCAGTCCTTTTCCAGATAGGCTGTTTCCCTGTGTTCTTTAGGTTCAGTGCTGGCCAGGTTTCATGCTTAGAGGTAAGCTGGAACAAACGTTATTCCGCTGTGGTAGAGTTTGTAAACAGCCAGTGGCAGTCAGTCTCTGGAGGCATCTGCACTAGTCCTGAGCTCATCGTACTTCCAACATAGCAAAAGTCTTCCTTAGGATGAAGATTTCTAGTTCCTAGAAACTTAAGAGTGGGCAATTCTACTGTAGAAGTCAGTGACTGGAAAAGGAGACCTGAAAATCAGTATGCAAGGCCTTGCCATGACAGTGGCCTGCACTCCTCACCGTGACCCACAGTGCTTTTGATTGCTGCTCTCGGTCCTCCAGTGGAGATTTCTTCCATTCCTCCCAATCCTGGAAAACTTTCTCATCTTCAGTTGCAGCTGAAATACAGGCAGTGTGATAGAGTCCTCCTGAAGAGACAGCACCTACAGCATGTGTCCTTTAGGATCCTGGATCTCCCTTTAAGCATGTTGCAAGGGGATTGGGTATTGGGATGGGGGAAGAAGCAGCTGTAGTCTTCAATAAGTGTCATTTAGCGCAGAGGGTGACCCAAATAAAAGCCATCTGCGTGTTGAGGTGAGCTTTCAGGTAAGTTCAAGATTATTACATCTCCTGCCAGGTAGAAAGGGTGACTGTGGAACTGGTAATGGGATTTAGCACAATCTTTCAAAGGACTTACAGTCTCAGCTCTTCTGCTGAGGGGTTGGTGGGTGTTTGCTCATGTCCAGGCAGGACAGGGCAAGGTCTCCAATTTGTGCCAGTACTGCTTTGTTGTAAGGATTAATGCACGACTGAAGTCTCAGAGCTCATCAGGTTGGTATCTTACAAATGTGAACAAACATTCAAAGTTAAAAATTCACCATGACTTAAAAAAATGAATTATTTCTGATAGCCAGACATCACCCAAAATTAGATCCCCCTGTGCTAACGCTGTGCCAATGGCTTTCAGCCTTTTTACTTTTCAGTTCACTGTACAAAGCTCCACATACTGGATGCTCCAGTAGGGTCCTCTCCTTGCAGTGGGTGATGAGGCAGCTGGAGGCAGTCTTTCTCCATGGCCCTCTCACAGACTGTGCATGGGTTTTATTTCAGAGTCTGAATCCCCAGTCAACCTCTGTGATGTCTAGTGGAAGAAAAAGACTGAACTTGATCCAGCAAAAACCCTTCATCTTATCCCCTATTCTGCAATCTGTGAGAGGCAGGGAAAGCAGCTCCATAGCCTTTCTGCGTGGTGTGAAAAGGCATCCAGGGGTACAACTATGTGCCTTCCAGTTTTGCTTCTCCACAGGTTTCTCAGATGTTGTTTTGAAGCCTCCAAGTTGTCCCTCCTGGGAAACTGGGGCATCATGAAGGCATAGAGCCTCTGCGCAGGAAAGGGGCAGTGCCATAGACAGGGTAGAGGAGTATCTGGGGACGTGTTCAGTCAGCTGTGTATCCACCAAGTCATTCCTTATCTTTGCTTTTCAGGTTCAGCGTCTTGGAAAGAAGGGAGTCCAATTCAGAGAAGGTTCTGTGGAGACCTTATTGCAGCCTTTGACTACTTAGCCTACAAGAAAGATGGAGATGAACTTTTTAGCTGGGTCTGTTGTGACAGGACACAGGGTGATGATTTCAAACTAATAAAAGCTGGATTTATACTGAGTTCAAGGAAGAAACTTTACAGTGAGGGTTGAGAAACACTGGAGCAGGTGGTAGATGCCCCGTCCCTGAAAACATACAGCGTCTGGCTAGATGGGGCTCCGAGCAACCTGAATTATTTGAAGATGGCCCTGTTCACTACAGGGGGATTGGTATAGATGACCTCTGGAAGTCCCTTCCACCTCCACGCGGTCTACGATTGTTTAAAAATACTATTTGGTCTGTACTTTCCACTTTACTCTCCTTCTGAAGGACTAAGAAGACCCGTGGACCAGTTAGCTGTGCTCACAGCTTGTTTTCCATGACAAGCATCACCAGGGCAGGGATCCTGATGCTACTTAGGGGAGTGTTTTGATTTGTCACGCTGCTAAGGCTGCACGTGGTTTTCCCTCTCTTCAGATGGGCCAACCTGGCTCATCTGAAGTTTTGGGGGTCATCTAGCTTAGGCTTGCATGCCCCAGTGCTGAGCAGAAAGAGGAGGCACCGAAATGCCACTCTCCATTTGAAGCTTTCAGGTTCAAGCATTTCCGTTTTATTCCAAAGGAGTGCCTTCCAAAGACAGCAGCAGGCGAAAAATCAGTCTCTCCTACAAAAGAAAAGTGCTGACACCCAGTTTGGGTGTAAATGTTCCGTTGGCGGTGGTGCTACACAAAACAATACAAGCGATAAACCAAAGTGTTGATGGTGCTTTCTCTCTCCTGTGTACTCTCCAGTTCATATTTTCGAACGTTCGCATTTCAGCTTCTAACGATCTGCTGCGAACTATAATTAAGAGTGTAAAGCACCCAGTAGTGGCTTCTGTGGGGTTTGGCACAGAAACAGAAAATCTAACTGAGAGGAAAATGTCTGAGCTTCCAAAAGGAGGTTGTTTGCACACAGCCGTAGGAAATGAGAGACCTCTCTGCCTGGACAAGCAGTACTGGAGGCAGGACCGGGGGTGAGAACACAGAAGTAACGGAGCTAACGTGCAATGCCGAACTTCCTGATGCTCCTCTGAGCTCGTCCAGGGCTTGGCTTTGCTCGGTATCTTCAAAGCCTTTACTCAACACCTTCCAGAGGGAGCTGGTAATGCGTGGAACTGCTTGTGGCAATGTCATTTTGCTCCTGTAAACCTGCAGTGAGAAAGAGCAGCTGGGAAACACACGTGGCCACAAGCCTTGGTGTTATGTGAAACGCAAAAAGGGGAAGAGGCATCACAGGCCTTTCTGTTTAGAAACAAACATTTCCTCGTACTGTAAATGTGAGCATTATAAAACACTGGGCTGGCACAGGACTCTGAGTCTTCAGCGGTGGGTGCAGGTGGCTCTAGCAGGAGGATCTCTGCCTGGTACTGCCACTCTGTTCTAGCAGACTCTCTAGGACTGACAGGAGTAGTTCTACTGCCAGCCTTACATCTCATGCCTTACCTTGCCCCTGGTGAAGGCAGCTTTGCACATATTGGCTACCAGGCAAGCAGAGGCCTTCCCACCCTCACCCCCAACTCAGTTTATGCAGCCTGTCCAGCCCATGTGGTGAGACCTCAATCCCTGTGTTCAGTCAAGAGGGCTCTAATGCTGCTGTTGCAAGACCTATGGCTCCCTGAAACCCACCAGCATGCCCCTTGCCCTTGCTGCTCTTGAGTCAAATGGGCAACAGGACCAGCTGCTGGCCCTGAGCCAAGCACATCACGTAGTTTCATTTTGCCCTGTGGGGAACTTCAAACCCAAGTAGGGGCCACCAGTGCCCAAACAGCCAGAGACAAGAGGCCTGGAGACCAGGCAGAAGAGTGAACACCAAGACCTGCTTGAGCACACGCTGGGCAGGGCCCAGAGCTTGCAGAGAACATTGAGAGCAGTGTTTGTCGTGGTTTAAGTCCAGCCGGCATTCAGCCCCACACAGCCACTCGCTCACTCCTGGTGGGATGGGGGAGAGAATCAAAATGGTAAATTGAGAAACCTTATGGGCTGTGATAAAAGCAATGGGCTAGGTAAAATAAGAGCTGTGCAAGCAAGAGCAAAACAAGGGTTTAATTCACTGCTTCTCACAGATGCTCAGCCTTCTCCGGAAAAGCTGGGCTCCATCCCGTGTAATGGTTCTAGGACAGACAAAAGCCCTAACTCTGAACATGCCTAATTCCTCCTCCTTCCCCAGCGTTGTGTTGCTGAGCATGCTGTGACATGGTCTAGATCTCTTTGGTCAGCTGGGGTCAGCTGTCAGTGATGTCACCTCCCAACTCCTTGTGCACCCCCCAGCTTCCTCACTGGTGGGTTGGGGGGAGAAGCTGAAAAGGCCTCGACTTTTTGTAGGAAGTGCTGAGCAGCAGTGAGAACTCCTCAGTGTTATCAGCACTGCTCTCAGCACAAATCCCAAACGCAGCCCCACATCAGTCACTACAGACAAGTTTATTGTATCCCAGCCAAAGCCTTCTGCGGTGTCGAAAGGAACTTCAGGAAGATTAAGGAGCTCTGGCTTTACAGCGCCTGGGAACTGTGCAGGGGTGGAATGAAGGTTGCAGTCCTGTTTTGCCATGAAGCTACAGGCAAGAAACCTGGCCACAGTTTGTGTGGATCACTTCTCACAGCAGCAATCCCATCACAGGTAAAAGTGGGTTTTTTTATGTGTGATCTTCGCTTATCTTCAATTGTTTATTAATTTACAAACACAGAGCAGCCCATGAACACCTTGGTTTTTTCCCAGCCAAGGGTTAAACCCACGAATGAAAGAGCAACTTCCCTCTTCACTCAGAAGCCAGCAGCCAGCTCCCAGCTTATTCTGCAGTGGGGTGCGAGCACGGGGAGGTCCTCAGCCTGATACGCTGCCATGCCCTGTCCTGGCCCACTGCAGGGTATGACACGAGGGTAGGGTTGGCTGCGCTGGGTCAGGTCTATCCTCCTTGGTGTTACTGGTCTGTTTGGGAGTACAGGAAGCACTTCGCACTGCCCCGCGTTAGCTGACAGGGACTGCCCCGTGAGGCTTTCTAGCGGAGCTCCCAGAGCACATTATTTCCACTTTCCCTTCCTGCGACGGCGATCCCACCCCACAGCCCCCGCCGGCACCTGCAGCGCTCAGCAGGACCTCGAGCTGTGGCAGAACCCCGCAGCGAGCCGGGAGGGCAGGCAGGGGCGGCAGCAGGTGGATGAGGTGCCCGGCCCAGGACGGGGTAGACAGTTCCCTGCGGCTGGAGGAGGTATCCGGCCACGGTGACTAAACTTCTTGTAAAAAGGGGTGGAGAAAGGAAAGGGAGGGACAAAAAGACATGGAAAAGAAAAAAAAAAAGCAAGCGCCGCAGGGTCCGAGCGAGGAAATGCTGCGGGGACTGCGGCCGGCAGCCTTGTTTGTGTTTTTCGTTTTCTCTCTTCTTCTTCTCTCTTTTCCCCTCGTGTAGCTGAGAGGAAGGAACGAGCGAAGGAGAAGTAGCAGGGCCGATGCGCCTGGCCGCCCTGGCGGGGCGCGGGGGCTCTGCTCGGGGGGTCTGAGCTCCTCGGGGGCAGGAACCGGAGCCGCGGGAGGAGGCAGGGACGGACTCCCAGACATGTCCGGCCCGCCGGGCCGCTGCCTCCTGCTCCTGGGCCTCGCTGCAATCCAGGTAAGGGACAGCGGCTGTGGGGGAGCCCAGCCGGCACCGCTGGGGCACTCGAGTGTCTGCCTGGAGCCGGCGGGGCCTGGGGGATCAGCAGAGCCGCTCCACCCGCCTCTCTATCGCTCTGCTTGGCTGGGGTTTGAGTTGTTTTACCCCGAGACTTGCTGCGTCTCTCGCGTTCAAATCGAAACGTCCCAAACGCAGCGCTCTGGAGGGAAAACCGCTGCTGCCCAGGGCAGGGTGTGAGAAACGAGAGGTTGTGTGAGGTTGTGGAGGCATATAATTTGCATGTCGAGTAAAAATGAGGCAGACTCCACCCTACCAAAAGGATTTGTTGGGGCGAGCGTGAGCGCACTTGTCCCTCAGACGCGGGACGAGCCCTGCTTCAACCCTTAGGGCTCCGCGATCTGCCCCCTGCCCACCCCGCTGTCCACAGTTCGGCGACCCCTGCGGCCTGGGAGGTGACCTCAGGCCCACGGCGGGAGATGGCGGCCCACGCTGGCAGTACGACTCGTTTGGAGGTTCATAGGCTGCTCCTGACAGTCGGGAACTAATCCCAGTGCCAGCTCGGCTGCCCTGGACAGACAGCCCTTTACTCTCGGGCGCACATCTGAGGGTGGTTTGGCTCCGCGGTTGTTTGCGAGCAGCGTGCGTGCTCTGAGCCCTAAGCAGTGCCAGGTGCCTGATGGGCTGGCTGCGTTTTAGGGTTGCGATCGGTGCTGCTCTGCGCCTGTTACCCAGACGGACTGTGCTCTGCAGCCGTCTCCTGTTGACCCGCGGCGATGGCAGACGTCGGGTTTCCCGCAGCAGGTTAAGTCTGCAGAATCTTGATTTGGTTTTCCTAATTCTACAGCTTTAAAATCTTTAACAGAATCACAGTCCTTCTACCCTGGGGTTATTTGGACCCTTCTAGGTTGGCAGGCTGCGTGCAATTCCCATGCTACAGGCGCTTCCTCCATTAATCAGTGTTTGGGAGTCTCGCAACCCTTTGTATTTCTTTCATTTGTACTTGTTGTATTTCTCAGCCCCTCGTTATTCTTGATAAGTTGTGTCACTTCGAGTGCTTTCCTCGACACAGGGCTCTGATTGGGTTCCCTGAGAGCAAGGTGCAGCTTCAAGAAACAAAAACCCCAAAAGATAAAAAAACAAAACAAAAAAGCCTCAGCTGTCTGCAGCTTACAATTTAATGTCTGACCACACAGTCCTGAGAGCCTTTCCACTAGATCCCTGGGCCTAAAACCACACTGGCTTTTTCCGCCCCCCTATAAAGCATACGTTTTGTTCTGTCCACCCTTGCTCCTTCAGCTTCTCTTAAATTGCTCCTCTCCAGGTGTCCCCCATATGTGAACGAAGGAGCCTGTGCATTCCCAGAGTGATTTGGACATTGCAGCGTTCGGGTGGTTTGGCCTGTTCTGCAGTGTTCTGTGTCTGAATTCTTTTTCTGCTCTGCCCTTCAGGGCTGAGATCAGTGCATGATGAACAGACCCCTGTTGCTCCTCTGCCTTTGTGTGGGGTGACTAACCCCACCGTACTTGAGCCATTTGGGTTTTGTTGGGTCAGTTGTTGCCTTTGGGATCTTCTCCTTACCAGGAACCCGCTCAGCTCTTGACCAGGCCTTGGAAATGCAGGTTTCCGTGCTATAGCTCCCATGATGTTGTGCAGGCACATAGGAGCCAGGAGAAACTTCCCATTATTTCACACCTCTGGATTCGTAGCCCTTCAGAGGATGCAGAACAGGGAACTTGTATTTAATTTGGGCTGATGTGTAAAGTCTTTCCGCTGTTTCTAGAACGTGCTTAGTTGTGAGTCTCTGTTTCCATAGGGAGAGCTTTGGATGAGTAGCAGTACAAAATGGTGGGGGGTTCCAGGAGCTGTAGTAGAAGTTTAGAAACTGTGCTTTGTTGAAGAGCCCATTAGTCTAATAACCCTGTGTGCAACAGCAAGCAGAACCTGCAAGTCAAGGGTGTGAAAGCAAGGCAGACCTGGAGAGAAGCTGCTCCCTGCCAGCCTTGCAGGTTCTCCTTTGCTTGACTGCATTGAGTACTGGTTTCTTGCAAGAGTGCTGTTAGCTGGTGGAACAAATGGTGAGCTTGTCTGATGTACGTGTGGTAGTTTAGAAGTGCAGTATACCAGGGTAATGGTGATGCAGTGATACCTGCAGTGTATTTCCTGAGAAGCATGAGAAACACCTAGAAATGCAAGTTAATGGCTGCTAAGGGCAGACTTGATAATTGTCATCATTTTCACTGAAGACGAAACAGGAACAGAGAATTTGAGACTTGCTCTAGGTCACACTTTGAGCACTGAGCACAACTGTGTACGCGGAGGTCAGCCCTCCTTGTCTTGTGCTTCAGCCACAAGGTGATCTGGCCAAGTGATTTGTCTTTGGAGCCTGGCAGAGGACACTGCATATTTCTTACTGAAGCACAGGCGGCTCAGCCTCATTGTACAGAGCAGTCACATCCCTTTCCTCACATGACATTGGTGAATCGCTACTATCAGCAAGGATGTAGAACCTGTGAGAATGTGCTTTTGCAGATGTGCACAGTTCAGGGCTAAGGACTATTCCCTTGTGTGTCACTGGCAATCAGAGACACATACACTGGCTCAGGGAGGGAGGGACCTTGAAGATCATCTGCTCCAACCAGCCCGTCATGGGCAGCAGCACCTGTCAACTAGACTTGGGATAGGTTCTTCTGTTGCTCTTTGATACTAACTTTATAGAGAAAGTTTGCTTATTGCAAGCATGAACTCTTTGAAATAGAGACAAAAATAGCGCCAAACAGAAATGATATTTGAATTTCCTAAAAACACAGTCTTTATTGTGAGCTGGGGAAAAAGGACATCAAAATGTCCACACGGTGTTCTGTCATGGGCTCTCCTGCTTCAGTGTTCCTGCTCAGGGTCAAAGGAATCACTCAGCAGAGCAAAACTTCTACAGTACCTAATTGAAACCAGTGGATTTATTCTGTTAACAGCAGGGGCTTCAAAGTTGCTCTGAATGATCAGTTCACTTCTCAAAATGCCCTTGTGGGAGCAGCTCCTGGAAAGGAAGCTGGGAAGCCTGTCATTGCTTTGCAGTTTCCTCCAGAACACGTGAGAAGGTTTACACTACCTCAGATAGGAGGAATATAGTGCACAGAAATGCATGAAGAACTGAACCCACCCAAAGGCTTTGCTGTTTCTCTTTTCATGGCGTGTCATCTTCCTTTCCTTTTTCCCATAATGGGACCAAAACAAACCTTCCCCTCATTGCACAACCCAGTGGAATTCAAGTCTTGTCGGCCATCTGAGTGACATCACGTGTGGTGCAGAGCGTTCTTCGTATTGTGCCAGAAGATGAAAAACACAGGTCCAGTAGAAGTGTGAACTGACTGTGGCTCTCAGGATCTGATCCCATGAGCTGCACCTGTCATACTCAGCAGGTTTAGGTTCAGGGATTTGACTGCTCTGCAAGAAGCAATGCAGGAAGTTTAAGGGGGGTGTGTGTCACCGCAGGGCAAAACATGGAGAAAACCTCAATGTGGTGCCCTCTGACATTCATCAAGGGCAAGAGGGTCGTTAGGGTCAGTCAGCATGGCTTCACCAAGGGGAAGTCATGCTGGACCAACGAGATGGCTTTTTATGAGGGCATAACCAGGTGGAGAGATGATGGCAGAGCAGTGGGTGTGGTCTCAATTGACTTCAGTCAGGCATCTGACACAGTCTCACACAGCATCCTCGTGGCCAGACTGAGGCAGTGTGGGCTGGATGGTTGGGTAGTGAGGTGGATGGTGAACTGGCTGCAGGAGAGAAGCCAGAGAGTAGCAGTCACTGGGACAGAGTCTGGTTGGAGGCCTGGATCTAGTGGGGTCCCCCGAGGATCAGTACTGGGACCAGTCCTCTTCGATCTCTTCATGAATGACTTGGATGAGGGATCAGGGTGCCCTGTCAGCAAGTTTGCTGATGACACAGAGCTGGGTGGTGTTGCCGACCCCCCAGCAGACTGGGCTGCCATTCAGCGAGAGCTGGACAGGCTGGAGAGATGGGCAGAGAGAGATGGAGGGAGGGACAGCAAGGGGCAGGGGAGAGTCTGGCATCTGGGCAAGAACAGCCCCAGGGACCAGGAGAGGGTGGGCACTGACCTGTTGGAGAGCAGTGGAGGAGAAGGTGACCTGGGGTCCTAGTGGCCAGCTGGATGACTATGAGCCAGCAGTGTGCTCTTATGGCCAAGAGGGCCAACAGCATCCTGGGGTGCATCAGAAGGGGGGTGGTTAGCAGATTGAGAGAGGTTCTTCTTCCCCTCTACTCTGCACTGGTGAGACCACATCTGGAGTACTGTGTCCATTTCTGAGCCCTCCTCAGTTCCAGAAGGACACAGAGCTGCTGGAGGGTGTCCAGCATAGAGTAACAAAGATGGTGAAGGAAGTAGAACAGCTCCCTGATGAGGAAAGGCTGAGGGAGCTGGATCTCTTGAGCTAGGAAAAAAGGAGACTGAGGGGAGACCTCATTCATGTCTCTAAATATGTGAGGGGTGGGTGTCAGGAGGATAGAGCCAGGCTCTTCCCAATGTCATCTGGTGATAGGACAAGGGGCACTGGGTGCCAACTGGAACAGAGGAGGTTCCCTATCAATATCAGAAGGAACTTCTTCCCAGGGAGGGTAACAGAATTGGATCAGGCTGCCCAGGGGGGTTGTCGAGTCTCCTTTGGAGATCTCTTCAAGACCTGTCTGGATCTGTTCCTGCGTGATTTGCTCTGGGTGATCCTGCTATGACAGGGGGATTGGACTGGATGATCTGTTGAGGTCCCTTCCCTAATGATTCTATGATTTATTCCTTATAAGCTGATTAGAGGAATGGGCATATCTATCTGTCCCTTGCAGTTCAAGCGTTGGGTAACTCTGCTGTAGTAGGCACACACGTAGATACACTGCACAGGTAGCCTCCTCGGGCTGTCCTTGTCATGCTCCCCCCTGTCAGCTTTCTCTCTGCATGACTGAGTCTCTGGAAAGTGTTAGTGATGACTAGAGCCAGGAGGGTTCCTGCCACCACATACTGTGACTGCAGAATTCAGACCTCCATTCATCTGTTGCAGGCGGCCGCTCTGCAGTGTGATGTCTGCGGGACACATGCAGGAGATGGTTGCTTCACATGGTTTGGTTTCATTGGACAAGCAGAAGGGAGAAGAGGGAAATGGAGATGGCTGATGCAGCAGGTGGCTGGTGCAGCGTGTCCTCTGCTGCAGCCATCCTTGCACACGCTGCTCCCTTCCTTTCAGTGGAAACAGCTTGGCAGGCAGTGCTGGCATCTGCTGCATCTGTTCAACCTCTGGTTGGGATGTGCTTCGGTGTTCATTGCCTGCCCAGTGGGCAGGAGCAGCTGCTCTGGGAAGGGTTTGTTATAACCGGCTGGGAGTGCAAAAGCAAATATTTGTATGTTATAAATGCCATGAAGAGCTCGGTGCTGTTTAACCAGGCTGCACTGTGGACCTGGGTGGGCCATGGTCTGTACCACACAACAGCCTACTGGCCAGAACTTGCCCCTTTTTATGACTTGCTGTTCTTTGAAAATGATCCCAAAGGTCTTGTGGCAGGAGGAAGACTGTTGGACCCCTGTGAGAAGTGGTGGCTGAAGGTCATAGAGTGGGAATCCTGCTCTGCAGGCTCTGCTAGCTCTGTGGCTGCAGGGTTTATTGTGCCTTCAGTTCTGGGGAAACACAACTCCAGGTTTTCCACGGCCATGTCTGCCATTGTGTCACTTGTGGAAGGCTCGGCACTGCACCAGTGGTTGATGCTGTCTTGCACCCAGTGCTCTGGGGCATCCCACATCTTTTCCCATAGCTGCACATCCACCTCAGCTTGTTGTTTGCCTTCTCAGAGTGTGAGTTCTCTGGGCTTGGCTTTCTTTGCTGTTTGTACAGTGCTTAGGGTGTTGTGACTGCAAACAAAGCCAGAGAGTCGTCAATCACCATGGGATAGAGTCTCGTCTCTTTCCCAGCAGAGTCATGAAAAGGTCTCCCCATGAGAGCGCAGGAAGGGTATGGATCATAGAATTCTCATGGCTGGAAAGGACCTCCAGGATCACCAATTCCAGCCCTCATCCCAACACCTCCCCAACCCCTAGACCATGGCCTCAAGTGCCTATCTATTATTACTCTTTTAAACACCTCCAGGATGGTGACTCCACCACCTCCCTGGGCGGCCAGTCCAGCTGCCATTGCACAGGCTGCAGCATCCAACCATCAGTCATGACCCCACCAGCATCCCTGTGGTGGAAGCACATTACCTATGCTGCTTGGCCAGATGTGTTTGAACTGACTCCCTACCTCTTCCTCTGATATCCCTGAAGGAGAATCTGGAGCAGTGTCTGTGGACAGGAGAGAGCTGAGATCTGGAGCTGCCTTTAAGCTCTGCAGAACCTGCTGTTTGCTTCCCTCTTGAAACCCAGATAAAAGAGACCAGAAAAAGCTGTGTTTGGTAGAAGAGCCAAACTAGCTGGTTTAATCCACCCTGCAAGGGCCAATTAGCCAAGGAGAAAGGGGGGGAGTGGGGGGAAAGTGAGGTCATTCACGCTCACCACTTTGTGGCTACTCCATAAAAAAAAATATATAGGATCTGTTCAAGAATGACCAAGAACAACATCTGTGACTGCAGATGGGGCCAGAGTATATTTAGTCAGTGGTCAGAGGGAAAAGCAAAAAACCTATGGAAAAAAAAATACTGTGAAGTTTTGTTAGGTAACCCGTTAATCTGGAATAGTGATAGAGAAAAATGTGCCACTAGGTTCGTATGAAATCCCAACACAAATGCTGATGTGGCACGCAGGGGTGTGTGTTTTGAGCCTGTTATTTTGCCACAGCAAATACTTCTGCCTTGTGAGCGTTGTGCTCTTCAGTGACTTTTTTCATTGTTCGGTAGCAAGGACGAAGTAACTCCTTAAGGCTGCTCCCATAGGGAGAAAAAGTCTCCCATGTAATACTAGATGTAGTAAAATGGGCTGCTCACGGGACATAGCCAAAGCCTCTTCGGATCAGGTGGGAGTATTTCCACTGGCTTGAGTGGCTGAAGTCCTCAGCACAGCTGGTTCCTTCTGGTGACACCTGGAGAATCAATTCTCAGTCCAGTCCTGAGCCCTTCTGTAAAGACAGGAATTCCTTCAGTCAAACAACCTTTCCCTTTTCAGGGACTTTCAGAAGGCTGGGGAAGACTCTTCACAAGGGCAGGGAATGACAAGACAAGGAGTCATGGTTCAAAGCTAGAAAAGGAGAGATTTAGGCTGGACAGGAGGAAAAAGTTCTTGAATCTGAGGGTGAGGGATAGATACCTGGAAGAAGCTGCCCATAGAGGTGGTGGAGGCCACATCACTGGAGCCATTCAAGGTCAGGCTAGTTCTCTGGGAAATCTGGTCTGGTTAGAGCTGTCTCTGCTTGTAGGAGGGTTGGACTAGATGCCCTTTGGAGGTGCCTACCAACCCAATACAGTCTACGATTCATGATGGAGAAGGTGCTGATTCAGTCATGCAATTCTTCCTATATATCTCTTCAAGGCAGAACAGTCTGTGGGTGTTACATGCATCCCCTTTCTACAGCCATCATCCAGAGTAATGTCTCCAGTCCTACCCTTCCTGTTTCTGCCCACTGAATACTCAGCATTTGTTTCATGTGCAATGCTAAAATCCAGGAGAAAGAAGCCAAAGGGTGCTTCAGGCAGTGCAAACAGCTGCTTCTCTGTAAGACATCCTATTTTCTTCAGCAGCTCCAGTGGGATTGCAAGGCCTGTCCTCACACTGTAAGAGATTAACACATTATCACAGTCTCACAGTAATGATGAGACTGGAAAAGATGTTAAAGATCATCCAGTGCAACCTAAAACCAACCCAGTAACCCTAACAACCTGACATCTAGCTCATGCCACTCAGCACTTCATCCAGCCTAACCTTGAATATCTCCAGGGATGGCGACTCAACCACTTCCATGGGCAACCCATTCCAAAAGCGGATCTGGAGTTCCAAAACTCTTGTCAGTGAAAAACCTTTTCCTAATGTCAAGTTTAAATCTCCCCTATGTTCATTGTGCTGGCATGCTAGAAGGAAGGGGTATGTAAGCACACAGGTTATTGAGCATAGAAAGTCCCCATCGAACTCCTAATCTGGTGTCCAGAGATAGTCCAACCTAGCAATCCTCTCATGGTTGTTTCTTCATTAAGACTCAACTTCAAGTGAGTCTCAGTAATAACCTGCTGAACTGTAATGCACAAAGAGCATGTTCCTTATCAGTCATTTTGTCTTTAGGGCCTTGTAATGTTATTAATGATTTTAATTAAGCATCAGTGGGTATAGAGTTACACATGGTGAATCTCTGAGACTGTGTCTGGAGTGGTGAGTCCTGTCAGGCTCTCCTGTGGAGCACTGCTGTTGCACCTCTTTACAAGGATGTCTAGATACTGGCTTGGGCGATGTCTTCATTCTGCACTTCTGATGCTGCTCGTTGTGGTCTTGCTGCCACACCTTTTAGTTAAATATTTTTATTTGGTTGGCTTTTGGGGTTTTTCTCTCTGAATCATCATCAAAATATTGTATGTAGTTTCCAAGTCTTTGAATCTAAGAGTCTGTGAATTGCTGTGGCACTGAGGACATGTAGGCTAAAGCATGAGGTTTTACACCAGAGTGTGGCCAACATGCAGAGGCCACCAGTGGCCCCATCTGTGCAAGTGTTCAATATGTTCTCGGGCTGTTGTAGGAAGACAACTTTGTCTCTCAGTGATGCTGCTGTGCATGTTCTGATCAGTTTTCACCTCACAGAAAGAAGCTTGATGATTCCCAGTGTGGGTTGATTGCAGTTTCAGCCCAGCCCTCTGTCACCTCCGTCATCTCCTGTCTGATGTCCCTGGGGCTCCTGTGGGCCCTGCTGCAAGAGTGGTCAGCGCTGCATTTCTCCTTCTTATAGTCTGATAGCTAGAAATAACTCCAGTGGGTTTGAGATTGATGAACGGTCCTTCCCGTTGGCAGAGCAGCACCAGTTCCTCAGGTTCTTTGATGCTCGCTAAAACAGAGGGGCAAAGGGCAAAGTCAGGATGAGGTGCTACCTGTGTTTGCCCATTTCCTGGCTGCAAGGCAGAGTTTTCTCCTGACTTCCTTATTGTCAGCTTTAGCCTTCATATTCGTTTTGGCCTCGTGAGGTGTTCAGGCTCTAGCAGGGTTTCAAGGACCTATTTTTAAGAGTGAAATAATATTATTTAGGTTTTAGTTGTTGCCATTTCCCGTCTGCATTTTACCACGTGGTGGCAGTTCTGTAATGTGGTTTACTGGCCACTGGAAAGTTGTCATTACCAAAGGCATTTCATTCACAATCTGAGATTTTGGTGATGAATTACAGACCAGCCAATGAGTAACTCGAATTGTAGAGCTATGACTTGTGTGTTGCTGTGATCGACTGGGAATCGGCCACAAAGGCTCTGTGTGAAGGAACTACTGCATTCAGGGTCATTGTGATTATTTATTTCACATGAAATCCCTTAAAAACTCACGGTTGTAAAAATTGTACTATTGTAAAAATCGGAGATTCTGATGGGAGTCCAGAAGCGAATTCTTCCCCGTGAGAACAATTAGCCACTGGAATCATCTCCTCAGGGAAGGGATTGATTGCCCTGCATGGGATAGTTTGAAGACCCAGCTGGACAGGCTATTGGGACAGCTAATTTAAACTGTGTTTTTAGCTTGGTAGGTTGGACTAGGTAACCCTTGAGGTCCCTTCCAATTGAGTATTCAATGAATCTATGAATAGTGTGTGTGTTACTGTTCCAGATGTCAGTGCAGTGCTGAGACCACTGACTGCAGACCAGTGCCCACCAAGGGCCACTTTTTGGGATGGGGTTCTTAAATATTTCCTTTAGGCGAGGCTCCAAGCTGGTCTTGATTAGTGATACCACTGGCCCAGACCAGGGTGGAAGCTGGAAGGCTGTGTGCACACCATGGTTACCTGTAAGAGGAGAGAGAGTAACTTATATGT
This sequence comes from Upupa epops, assembly GCA_013397515.1. Lineage (NCBI taxonomy): Eukaryota > Metazoa > Chordata > Aves > Bucerotiformes > Upupidae > Upupa > Upupa epops. Next base: position 103,177 of record VZRI01007020.1, on the reverse strand, counting down.
GAAGCAGAAGCAGATAGCTGTAGAGGCTGTACTGACTGGGTACCAGGGTGCTTGCTGGAGCAGCAGCAGGTCAGGAAATTTTGGTGAAGGCTCAGTCCTACTTGGTAACAGCTAACACAGCTCAAAATCTACAGAAAAATAGTTCTACAGCAGGCGAGTCCGAGGACCTCAAAAGCAAGATGTTCCAATAAAGTCAAACTTCACAGTCTGTAGAACGAGTGGTGTGTGAGGCAGTGCAGACCACGGTTGTCTCCCACTTTAGTTCCGTAATAATAAATGGAGAAGAAAAATGTGCTTTGCTCAGGGACTGGATGACAGATGAGTTGAGTACTCTCCAACAATAACTCCACTGAGCAAGTAGGTGTCATCTTAGGATAGCTACCCATTGATGTGTCTCTTTTCATCCCAGTTTTTGAAAAGCCACAATTATCATTGATGAGCAATCCTCACTGAGGCCTCAGCTTCATGTTCAGAAGAGACATGGGAAAAAGACTATGGAAACCCCCAAGCTTGTTCTTCCAGATTTTTTCTTTGAAATGAAAGAGGCCCCGTGCAACTCTATCTCCTCTGAAGTGTCTGTCTGAGCCTTCTTCTGAACGCAGAAGTAATTTTAGCATTCATGACACACAGTTTCTGCTGCTATCCGATTGCTCAATGGCACCAAGAATAAATATTTCCTTGGGCCAGAGGACAGGAATTGGAGTGCTGCTGGTTCCCCTCCAGAAGCACCTGTGTGTACGTTTTTTCAAGGCCTGAGTAACACAGTGATGCTTTGTAGCTCTGAGTCATTGCCACTGCCTCCGACAAGCACATGCTTGCTTCGCATCCTTGTCAACAGACAGGGGAAAGGAATCTGGAAAGGCTGCCTGTGGCTTGATGCCAAAGCACAGTCCTTCTGCAACCCTGTACGCAGCCATGTTGTTTTTTTCCAAAGAACTCAATGGTGCTGCTCAAGTGCTTGAAGGAAGGAGGTATCGATGGGCTTTGCCCAGCTGGACCCACCAAGCCAGGACGATGTTTGTCTTTTTTCCCTCTGGATTCTTCTTGTGGGAGGGCAACAAACATGATCCACGAGCTGGAGCACCTTTGCTGTGAAGACAGGCTGAGGGAGCTGGGGTTGTTCAGCCCAGGGAGGAGAAGACCCCAAGGAGACCTTAGAGCTGCCTTCCAGTACCTGAGTGGAACCTATAGGAAGCTGGAAAGGAACTTTTCCCAAGGGGATCTAGCAATAGGACAAGGGGAAATGGTTTGAAACTGAATGAGAGGAGGTTCAGACAAGATCTTAGGAAGGCGTTCTTCTGTGCAAGTGTAGAGAGACTCTGAAATTGCCTGGAGAGGTTGTAGCTGCCCCCTCTCTGGAGGTGTTAAAGGCCAGGCTGGATGAGACCTTGAGCAATCAAGTCTGGTTGAGAGGTGTTGCCCATGGCAGGGGTTGGAGTAAATGATCTCTGATGTCGCTTCCAACCTGTGCCAGTCTGGGATTCCGCAGATCTATGAGATATTCTTGCTCCAAGCTCATGCTGGGGAGACTGACTGGTTCTTGGGGCAGGTGCAAGTGGGTGATGCCCTTTCTCACATTTTAAGTGGCAAGTCAAATTCACATGAAATACCCAGAGCCCTGTGAAGCTTTTGCATGCAGTTGTGGGATGTAATGGGCAGCTCAGTGGCAAAACTGTTAAAGAAATGGCCAGGCTAGGTTTTGTCTTTAATAGTTTCAGAGGAATTTGACACCTTCCCATTCTTTGAGGCCCCTTCTCTAAATAAGAGCTTGATGTTGCCCAAATCACTCTGACCCAGAGGCCAGCAATGGATGAGAGGAAGGATGTCCCAGGGGTTACAGGAAGAGCTCGGGAGACTTGGCCTGTCACCTCGGTGAAGGCAGTCAGCCTCTGGGTGCAAGTTCCTCATCTGAGAAGTGAATTGCACTTCCCTGTCTCAGCAGGACACTGTGGAGGGAATATGCTGGTGCTGGTGAAGCTCTGCTCATCCTGCTGCCAGCCCCGAATGAAGCTGACATGCAGTTTGATGATGAAACCTGCTCTGTCCCCTTGCAAGGACCAACCTGACTCCAGCAGGGCTCTTTTAGCAAAAGGGACCAAGATTGGCTCCCACCCTAAGAAACCCCCACATTGCTTTTGTTTCCCTGTCTGTTCTTTCTCCTCACAGCTTCATGCTCAGTACGTCCAGCCTGTCCATCCCAGGCCAGAATCCCTCACTTTCTTTAGGAGACTTGGCTTCCCTAGAGGTTGGCACATGGGCACTGAGAGCCTTGTCCTTGTGCTGTTGAGTGTAAATCACAGGAGGGAGTATTGCAGGTGTGAGAGTGCTGGTGTGTGCAAGAAGTGGAAGGACATGGTTGCAGAAGAGGCCAGTGCTGGCACTCAGCATGGAGCTATCCAGATGCACTGTGAGTTACACCCTAACAACTGTGCAATCACACAGTGTATTGATCTGCAAGGGACCTCCAAAGGGCATCTAGTCCAATCCCCTTACAACAAGTAGGGACATCTCTAACTAGAACAGACTGCCCGGAGCCCCATCTAGCCTGACCTTGAATGGCTCCAGGGATGGGGCCTCCCCCACCTCAGCAATAGTCCGTTATAAACGGTAAAGCACGGGGGAATGAACCAATTTCCAAAAGGCAGCCAAGCAATTACCCAGCTCCCCTGGCCTTGGTACCGGGGGACTGCTGCTTCTCCTCAGGCGGAACTGTGATTCTCAGAAATCATTGTAGATCCTTCAGCTGACTGCTCTTTAGCAGATGTGCATATCCTTCCTTAAAAAGGATGGCTTTACCCCTGTTTGACACTTCAGTAATTTCTTAGCCTTTTCTTCTAAAGAGGAACTATCAAGCTGGGACAAACGAGGAAGAAGATGTTCTGTGACAAAAAGCAGTGAGTGGACCCATTGGTCTTATCACTTCTGTCATCTTTTCAGATGTGTGGGAACAGGGAATCAGTCACTCAAGACCTCTCTGCTGCTCAGTCCTGCAGTATCATCTCAATCCCATGATGGCCAGCTCAGATGCTGTCAGGGTGCATTACAAGGACGAGCTCCTTTGGCTACAGGAGTGTTTCCAGGATTTCCCGTGGATACTCAGCTCTGTCACTGTTCGGCTGCCAGGCTGGCCAGGCTTTCCATTCCCTGAAACAAGGCTCATCTCAGCAACACTGACTGTGACTCTCTGCCTCTTCTACAAGGTGCTGGGCAAATACGAAATGCAGTGTCTGTTCCAAACGACTTCTAATCTGATCACGAGGAAGGTGCTGCTGCTGAACACATAGAAAGAGACAAGGAAGCAGTAAGGCAACAGGAGCTTTCTTATGAGACTAGACTTATTCTTACCTGGGATTTCTGTAGTGATAAAAAAGACTAGAAGGTGTTTGTAGCCTGCAAAAATGTGGAAACTCGGGATCTGTGACTCAAGGGACTTGTTCTGTCCCAGACACAGCTGGGCCAGTTATGGTAAGCACAAGGCATTGCACCAAAGTCTACGCCCAAAGGTGGACTTTTAAAGAAAAATGCCAACCTTTTTGGTCATCTCTGAGTTGCAAGACCCTTCCTGTCATTATCACAGAATCACAGAGTGGCTCAGGTTGGAAGGGACCTCAGAGCTTCTCTACTCCAACCCTTGCCATGGGCAGTGATGCCTCTCAATTGACTTGATTGCTCAAGTCCTCATCCAGCCTGGCCTCAAACACCTCCAGGGAGGGGGCACTAGAAGAGAAGAAGGTGCTTAGGAGAAAATATTTTCTATTAAAGAGAGCCTTGCTGAAACTACAAAATGAGGAAAGTACAGATTTGGAGGAAATAGAACACTAAGCAGAGGAATGGAAAGCAGTAGCGGCGGGCACAGAGCTGTCATAGGCTGTTAGAAGGAGAAGCTTCATTGCATCTTTGTCCAAGCAAATGAGTTTTAAGAGTTGCCTCCAACAGCAGAGAATTATTTGCTCTGGGGCAGATTTTGAATACTGTTGTAAGCTCACCCACTGCTTGGGAGTGTGCCTGGAGGATCAGTGCCGAGAGAGAGGCTCCTGAACAGCCAGAGCCCGGGTCACTGAGGGACTTGGCCCCAGAGCCTGACCAAGCAACTGTGTGTGTGGGCATGGTAGGATCACTGTGCATAGGCAGCTGAGAGCAGGGAGGGGATGCAGAGGCCTGTAGGAGGTAGAGGCAGCACCTCCACCTGCTCTGCAGATGCCCTCTTCATGTGGTTTGGGAATGGCAGTGGTTTGTTGAGAAAGCTGTTGGTTTAACTGTTTCATCTCTCTGGGTGGCTGCCACAGTGCCATGAAACCATCTCTGGAGAAGCTGCAAAATTAAAGCCCAGTGTTTCCAGCGCTAGCCAGGAGCATTTGGTATTCCTGTGGGAAGCTGAGGACTTCTTCTTTTTCAGGGGTACAGGTAGTTCACCTTGTTTGTTATACACTAAAACTGTCAGTTGTCCAGGGCGTGGTCTGAGCTCATACCTGTGCAGGAGACTACAGGAATATCTCTGTGCCAGTTTTTTCTCTTTCCCATTGTTTCCAAGTCACAGACTTCACATAATAGAGACCTGTACGAGGAGGTTATGTAGCAGGGCAAAAGTTCATGGCAAACTGTGGGATTGTTTTATTTATTTACCGCCTGGCTGCGTTACAAGGCTGTGTGTGTACAGCTTCAAGTCCATATTCTGAACATGTCTGCAGAGCACCTTTGAAGTCATAAAAGTTGGTTAATTTTTACTGCTTAGCTATCCAGAATGCTAGAGAGAAGAAAGGTTTTCTTTCTCTATGCCTGTGTCATGACTGGGTGTGTGTGAAGCACTCCAGGTATGCTGGTTCTCATGTGCTCTCTCTCCTTCTCTGCTCTAGTTGTCGCTAGAAGTCACTCTGCTGTGCGAAAGTGAACAACACTATGAGTACTCTGGACGGTGCTGCACCAAGTGTGAGCCAGGTACATGAGCAGGGGACTGGACTGGCCTCCATCACTGAAAAACTTGCTAGAAACAGCTCAGTGGGTCAGGAAGGCAGCTTCCTCTTGAGGGTTCGCTCATCTGTTGGCACACACCTTTGTGAGTGCACAATTTCAGGCTTACCAAGAGCTTTTAGTGCAGGAGTGGTGGTCCTCAGCCAAGGCCATGGCAGCTGTTTTGTTGGGATAGCTCTTAACCACTGTGGGAGGCATAGAGCAACTCAAGTCTAGAACTGCTCTTAGGCCATGAGCTCCATGGAGGGGTCAGTGCCCTAATAAGTGGGATCAGACTGAGGAGCTAAAAAAGGTGGCGGGAAGAAAGGATGCTCTGCAGCAACATTAGCTCAACCTGCTGTTTTCCCAAAGCTCCTTAGACAGCTGGTGTGCGACTTGCAAACGACCTACTTGTCCATCTGTCATTCACAGGGAAGTATATGGCTGCTAGATGCACAGGCACTTCTGACAGCATGTGTCAGCCCTGTGGCCCAAACGAGTATATGGATGTCTGGAATGAGGAAGATAAGTGCTTACTACATAAGATATGTGATCAAGGTGAGCTCTTGGGACTGAAGAACCTTTTAATCTAAATTAGTGAAGCACGAAGACAGGAAAGTGGATCCTAGGGACATCACTTTGTTCAGATAGCTAGCATCGGAGGGTGGGCTTGCAGAAGAGCCTGGTGAAGGTGAAGTTCCTCAGACAAAAGAGGTTCTGTGCTGTGCTGAGCACTGCAACCATAATCTCCTTGCTGCTGATAATTATTATCTTCACTGAGGCCATTCACTCTTGTGAGTTAGGTCTTAAACATTGTCCTTTTGCCCAGCGTACTGTGCATTCACTTCCCCAACCATGTTGGTCCCACCCTTGCAAAAGGTCCTTTTGTTTTCCACAGCAGCTACAAAAAATGTCTCTCAGGATTGCAGTCAGTGAGGAGCCCCATGTGGATCAAGGGTCTTCTATGCCTGAAATACGACCTTTGCTCTAACAGGAATGGGTTTGCATCTGGTGTTTGAGCCAAGCAAACAGGTGGAAAAGAAGGCTCTTAAACTTGACATTCTTATCACCTAGATTTTCACTCTGATCTGCTTTCTCTTTCAGGGAAAGCTTTAAGAGAAGTGCACCCAGGGAACAGTACCTTCCAGCGACAGTGTGCTTGTACTGTGGGCTACCACTGGAATGAAGACTGTGACTGCTGTCAGCGAAACACCATCTGTGCTCCAGGGTTCGGAGCAGAGAATCCTGGTAAAACACAGAGCAGGGGGTGCAGACTGTCCAGCTTGGCCCTGCAGGATGAAGTGGCATCTTGGGGCTTGTGGTGTTAGAGAGGAGAGGATGCTCTTAGGTGACTGCAGCAGAAGATGATGCACATCTGAGTTACATTGCTGCTGTGTATAACCTTCCTGGCTGTTTGCATTTTGAAGGCTTCTGCCTCTGTGGTTCTAGTGCTGTCTGGAATCAAGTGACTTTGGCAAAGTTGGGTTTTTTCGAAAAAACCTTTCACTTTTCGCATGTGAACACGGCAGTAGCTGCAAGTGTTCAGTGTATGTCTAGTATTTGCTGACTCACTGTACCTGACAGCGAGTCACTGGGTCATGCATTGCTCCACTACATAGAGAACCAGTCGTTTGGAGATTGTTCCTGAGGCCATGTGTGAACTTGGACTTGATGATCTTAGAGGTCTTTTCCAGCCTCAATAATTCTGCGGACTACAGTTTTGTCCAATGACTTTGCTGTTTTAAAATCTTTTATAAGCAAGATGAAATGATGCACACCTTTCACATAGCACAAGTGTTCTGGCTTAGATTCCTTACAGGCACTTAACTTAGTCTTAAGCCTGATCAAAACCAAGGAGATCATCTACTCCAACCCCCTGCTCTGGGCAGTGACACCTCTCAACTAGACTTGGTTGATCAAGGCCTCATCCAACCTGGCCTCGAACATTTCCAAGTCGGGAGTGGCCACAGACTCTCCAGCCAATCTGTGCCAGTTCAGGGTTGTAATGAGCACTGGGAACTGCTGTGCTAAGCATGAGTACCCCAAAACAGCAGCACATAATGGAGTAATGGGGGATGAAATGAAACAACAGCCTATAGCACAGCAGTGCTTTGGTTGTTTTTCTCCAGTCTGGCAAATCCTGATGCAGCATTTTGTTTACTGTGGCTCTGTGGAAGTGACTCTGGCAGTAGGTGTTGCTGTCATGGCACAGCATTGACGCGAGGAGGTTAATGAAAGGGGAAGGATGTAATAGCTATGTGTTACTTTATGCCAGCTGCAAATGGCTCCTGGTCATTTCTTGTTTTAATCATGTTGAGAAGTGCTCAGGTGAGAATCCACGCATTGTCCTGCTTCTGTGTGACTGTCACTGCTGCTCTAGTGTAATCTACGAGCCTTTTCAAGGGGAAGGGATGTAGAAGCGGATGGGGAGCTTAATCACCTTCCCCTCACCTAAAAGGAACCCATCGAAACTCATCTGTTAAGTTTTTCTTCCTTTACTACTCACAGTGCAACAGGACAAGGACACTATGTGCATACCGTGTCCCAGAGGCTACTTCTCAAAGGTTGCTTCATCCACTGACAAGTGTAAATCCTGGACCAAGTAAGTCCCTGTATGTTGTAGTTTGGCCACAGCAGCCAGGACAGGTTAAAGCTCAGGAGAACACTTTTCAGTGGGGTGGTTTAGGCTGCCTGCAGAGCACACAGGACATCTGTCTGCTCTGCAGTAATAAAAGGATTCTCCACTGGAGTTTGAATTCTTGGAGGGAGCAAGAGAGAGTAGTTACAACAGAACTGCTGAGCTGACACAGCTGAGAACAAAGAAGTATGCTGAGCTTCTTCATGGGGAGGAATGTGGGAGAAATGTTGTATGTCACAACAAATCCTACTCTGCAGAAGCGCAGGAGCAGGAGCCACAGCAAGCTTCCTCTTTGAGAAACCAACCTCTTTGTCTTTCGGTTTTAGCTGCACAGCTCTAGGAATGTTAGAAGATGTGCCTGGGACGGACAAATCAGATGCAGTATGTGCGGAGCGGAAAGTGTCTGAGCCATCAGAAGATGGTAAGTGTCCTCAGACAGATGATCTGCTCCCAAGCAGCAGGGAGGAGAGGAGATATGTTTGCTAGTGTTTTTGGCACTGGCTTACCCCTATTTGCATTGTGTGTGACCCTGCTGGGAGCAACTGTGGTCCAGGACAGCTCTTGGAAAATCCCACCTTTCAACATTACTTTAGGACTTGCAGCTCTAGGGCCACGGCCACAACTAGGCAGAGCTTTACTCCTTCCACTGAAACTGCACGGCAGGCAGCACTGCTCCCATACCTGTGACCTCCACCACATTTTAGAGCTCTCATTTTGCAGCTTGCTGATTACACACATTAGCTGTGTAAAGGCCAGAGCTTCTCTCCATGCTACTTCTATAGAAGTGAATACAGTCACAGCTGAAAGAAGCTCTCCCTTCTTGCCCACTGGTCGTTTGCTTCTCCAGTGTGGATATGGGCAGCTGCTCACCTGACGTACTGTGATCAGACTTTGACAACTGAATTCTGTAATATCCGTGAAATATTTGTCATCTGTCCCAAGGGAGAACAGGCACAACCCATGGATTGCTGACAACTTGCAAGGGGACTTTCAGAGGATCACATCTCCCTGACACCCCAAGACTCTGGTTTTGGTGGAGATGGCTTGTTAGCAGGTATCTTCTGTTGCAGAGCTGCATGGGGGCTGTAGCTGTCGTTCTCGTTACAGAAACTGCAAATCAAACAGGCAGACAACCCCCCCGCCCCCGTTTGTGCAGGATAAAAGAGAGTTATCATATGGCTGAGTACAAGCTACATATTGATGGCACTGTCTTTACATCTTGCAGGAATAAACAGGATCCTATACGTGTTGATTGTCATCTTGTTTTTTGTGGCACTAATTGGCATTGTCATCTTCATCATATACTACAAGAATAAGGGAAAGAAGCTGACAGGTACGTGATTGCTAGCAGATACCCATGAATGTGGCCCCTGCCTGGCATTCTGTGCACTCTGGTTTCGCAGGTAGACACTAGGTTATGAAACTCAGAAGTTATTTTGGAGGTTCTGTGCTACCCCTGTTGTCCATGTATCTGTTGCCTGGTATCCTGCAGCCCTGATACCTGGGATGCAGCTACTGTCTGGATGAAGGGGAGGACTGATGCTTGGGGGGTTTCTATTAGTATGTTTCCTCTGAACCATCTAGCACAGCAGACCCCCAGCTAAAATGAAAACTTACAAGGCTTTCAACACCTTCTTCCTCCCACTTTCCGTCCTCCCCTTACACATTTGGACAGGTTAAGATACATATTTCAAGACAAAGGCCTAGTGTGTATTTGAAAGCATGATGGAGACAATGCTTGTAGCTGAAGGCTGAAGCTCTGATGAGATGTGTAAGGAAATAAACAGTAAATGTAGAAGAGTAGAAAGGTTTTAGCAGAAGCAGTAGGTTACTGTATGGGTTACTAATACAACAGAAACACCTTCAACAGTTCTTCAACTCTGTATGAAGCCCTGGATCTCCTTAATTAAGAACATACTCGTATTGTTCTGTTCTTTTTTTATTATTCCCCCTAAACGTGGATTTTTTTTCTTCCTACTGTATTTTTTCAATCATCTCTTTTCCCAAACCTTAGCAATTTATGAAATGTTTTGAGAGAAGTGGAAGGGAAGACAGCAGCCCTCTCTTGTGAAGGATCTTGAGTTTTAGAAACAGGCTCCCTCTGCCACACTAAACATGGGTTGTGCTAAATCTGGAATTCTGGGAGGGGCTGGAGGAAACAAGTGACTCTCCTTGCAAACCAAATACTGTGTGCAAAGCAGGTTAAGAGACAGTGCACATTCTTGGATGTTTCTGTTACCTTGCTTGGCAGGGGCACCACTGGTGAATGTGTAGGCTTGACATCATAGGAACAGAGTCATTGCTGGGAAGAGGCAGTGGCTACAAAGCTAGTCTGTCTTCAGATGCACAGAGCCAGCATGAGCTTCAAACGTACACAAGACCTGAGTCCTGCAGAATCTCCTGAGGGTCTCAACAGAAAAGAAGACAATTGTTAACTTTGTTAAGTTACCCTAACATGTTGTTGGGCTAAAGCTTTTCCTGGGGACATACTTTCCTGAAGTGCACTGTCCCATTAAGCACACCCTGGTGGAATGTGCTCTAGTGGAGCCTGCCATCCTGAATTTGTGTCTTACTATATTCTCTCCAAGCTCCTTGTTCCTGTCTCAGAGTGGTCTTTGGTACATCCCAATGACTTCTCTTGAAATAGACTGCCTGGCTGCAGCAGGTCTGTACTGGGCTCGTTGTAGCTCAGTGTGACATATGACCAGGAGAGAAACCCCACTGGATGTGGAACACAATTTAACTGTAGACTATTTTAGGAGCTTGGAAACAATTGTTCCATAGGAATGTATTCGTGTTCCATATACAATGAATCCTCAGCTGGACCTACACTGGGACAGTCAATAGGAGCAGCCTTGCTGGTTTCTGTTTAGTATGATCCTGCAGGTTGTGAGTGCCTGGGGCGGGTTAGGTTTGTGGCTTATGGCAGCACTGTGTCTTACAGTTACTTTCTTTATTTTCCCTATAGCAGACCTACAGAACTGGGCTAACGAAATGTGTGGCCAAATAAAAGGAACAAAGGTAAAGTCAGAGACACTGGTGTTTTCTCTTTGTTTTCCTCTCCTGACACCCTTCCTGAAGTAGCCTCCACATTGATGTTTGGCTAGAAAATACGCTCCAAGTTCCTCAGAAATTGCTCGCAGCTTTGGCTGCCTCAGACCAGTGTTCTGTGGTGGCGAAACATGTGAAAGCATTTTCCAAAAGCTTCTAAACCTGCCCTCTGGATTCAGCTGCTTTCACAGTCTCCGTGATGATTAAATGTATATGAGGGAAAAATTAAACGTGAGCCCAGTGGCTGCTGAACACATGAGACTCGACTCTACTTAGGACAGAGAACTGTCTAAATCTTAAGAGCAGGAAAAGCTTCAGTTGAGTTTGCAGCTTTTTATAGACCAAGTGCTCAAAGGGAAGAAACCTGGATTTGAGACTAAAGAATGCCAGACATTCAAGTCATTAAGGCCAGTAACTAAAGAAGCTGGCTCTGAGATACCTGAATTCTAGTGCTCACAGAATTCCTTCTTGGCCATTGAAATGCGCAAACAGTAAGATCTCATAAGAGGTTTTGCTCTGAAGAATAGCAGAAACACTTCAAACACTCAGATGGCAGCATAGGTTCATGTGCACTTCCTGCTTCACACCAGGAATGTGGACTGCGGTGTGATCTATAAAGCACAACCTGCATGAACTTAAGGAAAAATTTACCAACTCTTTCTTTTTTGGAGCTGCAGTCAAAAATATGGCTTTGCTTTGACCAGTACTGGCAATGGGATGTCATGAGCCTTTGCATTTGCTGTCATAAATTCTCTTGTCACTTAGAATCCTAAAATCATTAGGGATCGGAAGGGACCTCAAAAGATCATCCAGTCCAATCCCCATGCCACAGCAGGATCTCCCAGACCAAGTCGCACAGGAACACAGCCATGCGGGTCTTGAAGAGATCTCTCGAGAAGGAGACTCCACAAACCCGCCTGGGCAGCCTGTTCCAATTCTGTTACCCTCCCTGGGAAGAAGTTCCTTCTGATATTGATAGGGAACCTCCTCTGTTCCAGCTGGCACCCAGTGCCCCTTGTCCTGTCACCAGATGACATTAGGAAGAGCCTGGCTCCATCCTCCTGACACCCACCCCTCACATATTTAGAGACATGAATGAGGTCTCCCCTCAGTCTCCTTTTTTCCTAGCTCAAGAGACCCAGCTCCCTCAGCCTTTCCTCATCAGGGAGCTGTTCTACTTCCTTCATCATCTTCATTGCTCTACACTGGACACTCTCCAGCAGCTCTGTGTCCTTGAATGGTGGAGCCCAGAAATGGACACAATAATCCAGATGTGGTCTCACTAGTGCAGAGTAGAGGGGAAGAAGAATCTCTCTCCATCTGCTAACCACCCCCCTTCTGATGCACCCCAGGATGTTGTTGGACCTTTTGGCCACCAGAGCACATTGATGGCTTAGAGTCATCCTGCTGGCCACTAGGACCTCTGGGTCCCTTTCTCTTCCACTGCTCTCCAACAGGTCAGTCCCCAACCTACCCTGGTCTCTGGAGTTGTTCTAGCCCAGATGCCAGACTCTCCCCTGACCCTTGTTGTCCCTCACTCCATCTCTTCTCTGTCCAGTTCTACAGCCTGTCCAGGTCTCTGAATGGCAGCCCAGTCTGCTAGGGGGTCGGCAACACCACCCAGCTCTGTGTCATCAGCAAACTTGCTGACAGTCCCCCCTGATCCCTCGCCCAAGTCATTCATGAATAGATTGTCTTGGGTCCTCTGAATCAACTCAGTTGCTTCTATTGTAACTGATAGTGAAATTTCTCTTGTCAGTAAGGCCTTCAGAGATCAACAGCCCTTCAGACACATGGAGGGGCTCCAAACCCATATAAGTAGTTAGGTGGATCCTACTGATGGCCCATAAGGAACAGCAGAATCCAGTAACTCTTCTAGATGTATTAACTCTTAAGTGTTCCCCCAGGCCATCAGTTGCCTGCTAAGCCCAGCATCACTGGGCACAGTTTCACAGCAGAGCAGAATCATACTTTAAGACTCAGACATAGTGGTACTACTCAACCTCTGCAGCTCCACACTAAGGAACCTTGGAGATCTGCCTGCTCCTTCTTCATCTAGAAAATAAGCTGCAGCTGATTTATTTATTAAACACATCTTTATTTTGGTTTTCTTTCAGGAGCCTCCCAGAGATGCATTCATTACCGTGAACATCACTGATGTCACTGTCCCTCACCCCTCTGAAGACATGTGTCTCCTGGATCCCACTGGCTCAGCTGGCCCTGGAGACTCATGCTGCCCCAGTGGCCACACTCCTTATGGGAACGGGAGCTCTAGCACGATGCAGTGCAAAACAGGAGGGAGCCTTCAGAAGTTTCCTGTCACAACCAAGACTGATGAAGACTGTTTCCCACCAGTTCCCACCGAAGATGAATACATGGATAAGGATCTTAATGCCACTGATTCTTTATCTTTGCTGAGTCCCACTGCCAGAAAAACCATGTCATCATTTTCAGAACCAATGGAGGCAGGGGAGAACGACAGCTTAAATCAGTACTTTTCAGGGATTGCGAGCACAGAGGATGTATCGGTCTCTCCAGGCTCTCAGCCTTCCTCTGACATAGATGGAGCACACGTTGCCATGGACCAGCTTCTTCAGAAATCTTGCCAACATGCCCACAGTTGCCTGAAGGAAACAGGCAACAAGGACACAAATCATTCTGCAACTAACTGTGACTCAGAGAAGATGTGTGTAAGGTGTGGCGTTCTGTACAGGGAATCTCCCAGGAAGTGGAACAAACCCTGTTGTGCTGTGGCTGACACCTCCCCAGAAACTGAGTCTTACGCACAGTGCACCTGTAGCTTGAATATTCTCTCTGCTGATCAAAGCACTTTAGCAAATGATTGTGATATGGAAGATGCATCTTCACGTAGTACCAGCATGAAGTACCAGAACACAAACAGAAGCACTTCAGGGACAAAGAGCAGCACTTCAGACCTCCCCCCAGCATCTGGTAAGCCCTTCAGGTTTGATGCAGTCCTCTAGCATTATTCTCTGTGCAAGCTCAGTGTTATTCAGATGGTCTGATTTAGGAGAGAAGAATAAAATTATACCGCTTTCACTTAATTGCCCTGAAGCTAATCCGAAAAAACAAAACTGAAGAAGAAAGGCCATTTGGTCTGTAGTGAAGTCCGCAAATAGTGTGAGCACTGTGAGGGACCACGGTCCTCTGGATCCAACCACCATCTAGTGGCTGTCACTGCAGAGCTCAGGAGTTTTGTACCAAAGTATTTTGGTGATAGCAGATGCGAGGATTGGAGAGAATGTAGGAGGAGGAAATTACAGGAACCCTAAAGGCTGAGTTGAGAAGGGATCCTCAGGTGATTTCCCTTTCAGCAGTCTGCACACACATCTTTTCCTTTCACAGAATCACAGAAACTTAGGGATTGGAAGGGACCTCAAAAGATCGTCCAGTCCAATCCCCCTGCCACAGCAGGATCCCTTAGATCAAGTCACACAGGATCATGGCCAGGTGGGTTTTAAACATCTCCAGAGAAGAGACTCCATAACCCCCCTGGGCAGCCCCTTCCAGTGCTCTGTCACCCTCACTGGGAAGAAGTTTCCTCTCTTGATGTGGAACCTCCTCCGTTCCAATTGACACCTACTGCCCCTTGTCCTGTCATTGGATGACACTGAGCAGAGTCTGGCTCCTTCCTCCTGACACCCACCCTTTCCATATTGATCAACATTAATGAGTTCACCCCTCAATCTCTTTTTTTTCTGAGCTAAAGAGACTTNGCTGGCTTCTGACCATCAGGACCCCCAGGTCCCTTTCTCCTATGCTGCTCTCCAGCAGGTCAGTCCCCACCTTGTCCTAGTCCCTGGGCTTGTTGTTGCCCAGATGCCAGCCTCTACACTGCCTCTGCTGAATTGCATCCCATTCTTCCTTGTCCAGTTCTCCAGCCTGTAAGGTCCTACGGAATACTCTGAATCACTGTTGCAAATTCGCTAATTGTCAATTTGCTAATTGAGTATCTATATCATAAGTGTCAAATAAAAGTAGGGAAACACCATCACCAAATCAAAACTAGTAGAGGGGAAGTTACGATTCTTTTCTGGAGGAAACCTTCCTCCCGCAGAGCTTTTTTCACTACAGAGGTCTGCACTCTGCATATCGTGTGTTATTAGTCATTTGCGATTATAATCTCTTAAAGGCAGATGCTCTAGTTTTGTTTCAGTCAGTGCGCTGCCAAGTGTGATGAGACCTCCATTTTGACTGGAATGTCAGAGTATTCCTGTAATGCACGCAGCAGTCGCTCTTCACTAAAACCGTGTTGTGCCTTGAAAGATTCTTGTGCAGACATTCTTGTCAATCTGCCAAAACCCCAGAGCAGCACTTGTGACAGCCCTTCCTCTCTCTCTGCACACACGCTGCATGGGAATCTGGGAGGGTGTAGCAGTGTTCATGTTCCTGCCACCTCAGTTTCCTAAAGACACACAATAATGAAGGTTAGAAGAGACCTCCAAGACCATCCAGTCCACCATCACCCCAACCTCACACTGCTCACTAAATCCTGGTCCCCAGGGCCACAGCTACTCATTTTTTTAACCCCTCCAGAGAAGGCAACTTCAACCCCCTCTCTGGGCACCCTGTTCCAACTTCTGACCACTCTGTCAGGGAACATATTTCCCGATGTCTAACCTAACCCTCCCCTGGCACAACTTCAGGCTGTTTCCTCTTGTTTATCACTGGTGACTTAGGAGAAAAGACCAATCCCCACGTCTCTACACTCTCCTTTCAGGTAGCTGTAAAGAGCAGTAAGGTTCAGCCTCCTTTTCTCCAGACTAAACAACCCCAGTTGCCTCAGCTGCTACCCGTCAGTCCTGTTCTCCAGGCCCTTGACCAGCTTCAGTCCTGGCTCAGTTTCACTGCCTGGTCTGTACAACACTCAGCAGGAGCAGAGAGGACCCAGATTATCTTTTTTGTTGCTGTTGGAAGGTGACTCTGAGATACAACTGCAAGTCAGATCAGATTTGTCCCTGCAGAAGTGCTGCTTTGCTTTGTAAATCCAACACGGAGCGGAAAACGTTAAGATATAATAGAGCAAACAGGAGAGCTTGGATTTAAGTGGCTGGCTGCAAAGTGCCATCTTAGATCTGCAGCCTAACTCTTTATAGGGTATGGTGGTTGTGCTTGTGCCTTGGGGTGTGCACATGCTGTAGTGCCATCTGCTGAAACCTCAGCATAGATCCCTGTTCTTAATTCTCAGTTTTGCCTGACAGAAGGTCCTGTCTGAGCTGTGGGAGAATGGGAGTGGGAGTTAGTTCTGTAGGTAACATGGCTTGCTGTGGCAGAGGATTCTGTCTGCCCACAGGGCAGCCACGCCCCACTGGCCATGCCTAGTTGCACGAGGGTGACAGGGCTTACCTAAAGTTCCACAGCTGTGCTGGGGCTGCGACAGCATTGGTCCTTTTGCTGGGCCTTGTGAAATGTCAGATGGAACAGATGTGCCCACAGAACACCTTTGTGTAAGGCTTCTCAAAGCAACTGAAACCACCAGGCTTTGCACACAGTCATCCTAAGACAAAGGAGTGCAAAAGAGGAGGGATGAAAAAAATGGGAAGAAGTAGGCTGTGAGTAACTCCATGAGTTTTGGTTTTAGTTCCCCAGTGCCCAAAATAACAGCAGAAATTGCAGACTCCTGCTGCTGTTAACAACCCTGTAGAACCAGAGTAAACGTCTGGGCAAGTGCCATGTGCCGGGCTTCCAGCAGAGAGGGAAGCGAGTGTTGGTGAGTTCCCTCAGACCTCCAAGCCTGAAGGCTGGTAGACCATGAAGTGTAGGGCTGTGATCAACTCCAGCCATGTGCAGGGCTGCAGCATATAGCATGAGTGCTGGAACATTTGGGTGACTCACACTGGGAATGGTTTTGCAGATCCCTAACCAGCCAGAATTAGCAGTGACAAACAGTTCCTAGCACCTAGAGAGAATTAATCGCCTGCAGTGTTCCAGTTCTTAGTGAGCAGGTACCACTGCAATTCATCCTTCATTGCCATCAATATCATCATGTAGTCTGAAGAGATCAAAATGCTGAAACATTGTGCAGCACAAAGCTTTCCCTCACCTTCTGAAGATGTCTCTTGCACATTCCAGATGGGAAGCACATCTTTTAGTGCAGCCCAGGAAGATCTTGGGTCCATTTTCTGTGTCTTAGGGCCTCAGATACCTTTTGTCCCACCACAATGACTTCAGAAAGCCCTGAAGATTTGCCAGCCACATTCAGTTAAACAATCCAGATGTCACTGTGCCTTTCTTTGTTTCCCCTTCCCCACTGTCACATAGATTGCTAAGTCCTTAGTGTTGTGCTGAGCACTGATAAGCTTTTCTCAGCACCTTTTGCAAGTGACAGGCAGTCTGCAGAAAGGCAAACAGGTCTTTTTGTACCTCTGTTACACCCGGAGCTCTTTTGTTGGTGGCAAACTGCAGGGGAAACAACTGTCAGGGAAAAGACTCCTGCAGAGATCGACACCTCATGTTAATCTACTACGCTGGAAAAGAATGCAAATCGCTGGCAGTGGATTCACTGAAATTAATAGGATTGCTTGACGGGGTTCTGTTAGAGAGGCACTCAAGCAGGAACAGATACTCACTCAGCACAGCCAGAGCCCCATGTCCTTTCCTGATGTCTCACCCATGGCTTCTAGAAAACCAGCATTGCTCTGGGCTAGGCCGCGCTTAGAGGCAGAGAATCACAGATTGGTTTGGGTTGGAGAGGACCTTAAACATGATCCAGTCCCATGCCCCTGCCATAGGCAGGGACACCTCTCATCAGACCAGATTGCCCAGAGCCCATTTCAACCTGGCCTTGAACACTTCCAGCCACAGCCTCCATGGGCAGCTTGTTCCAGTGCCTCAGCACCCTCCCAGTGAAGAACTTCCTCCTGATATCCAAGGGTACAGAAGAAGCAAAGTCCCTTCCCTTAGCAGCAGTGAAAATGGGAGTGTATCCAGTGTTGAGTAGCATAGTGAGGAAAGGCACGATGTGTACGAAAGAAGGAGAAGCATTTCTTGGAAAGAGTCCCTGGGCTAGGAAATTGCTTGGGGCTTTTTTCCACTTGGTTGCTTTAGTTTGTTCCATTTTGAAACCTGAAGTTTGAGAGTTGTTGGAAATCTGTTGTCAGTTATTTTCTTTTTACTCTGGGGGGAATTTATTAAATCCCAGAGCCTGGTCCTGTTGTCACTGAGGCAGTGACCCAGTCCTTGATCAGCAGAAAGGTTGGATTTGTGGTGAAGAGTGTCTAACCACAGGCAGACTGACTGGAACAGTGATTCCAGTAGGCTGCTGTGGTACAGACTGTGTCCCTTCACTGGAGTCTGCGTGTGGCCAGGTGGATCCAGGAGAGCACTGGGTAGGCACTGGATGTTCCTACACAGGGGGTCAGGACACTATAAGAGAATCGTAAGCTCTGTGTCATGTGGACAGTGTGTGACTGTATGGTCTGACATACAGTCTTTAAGTCTTTATTTCACGAGTCTTTCTGTATTATTCATTAAGTCTTGCTGGCTATATTAAGTTTTCCTGTTTAATAAACCTGCTACCTACCCCATGTGGTAGGATTTATTTTTCACTAAAGGGGAAAAAACCCCGATGTGGTGTCTAGGTCTCCAAAAACCCCCTCATAGTTAGAGATAACCACCATTGCTTTACAAATCATGGGCAGAGGCAGGCAGGGCACAGCTTGCACATTGGGCAGTATGTGAGGCTGCCCCACTCTCTGCTCTGTCTTGCTTCTTGGAGTGCAGTTAGGAAATAAAATGTTCCCACACCTTCCAGACAGGCTCCCTGAGCCTGACAGGTTCCTACTGAGGAGGCACAGTGGAAATAATGAAAAGGTCCAGTGGAAGGTCAGTGTTTGTAAGAGCATCCTCGTGTCGTGGGTTAAAAATAACGGAACAGGGGCAGAGCCGCCGCACGCGTTAAGTTCACTGCACCATGTCCATCTCATGAGGGGAAAATATTAATTCCATTGTCTTCTCCCCACTGCTTCCCCAGGAACTGTGACTGGAAACAGTAACTCCACCTTCATCTCAAGTGGACAAGTCATGAATTTCAAGGGCGACATCATTGTCGTCTACCTTAGCCAGAACTCCCAGGAGGGAGTAGCAGCATCGGGGCCAAGTGAGGAGAACGTGGGCAGCCCTGTGCAGGAGGAAAACCTCAGCCGCTGCGAGACTTTTGCTGGCAACACGCAGCACTACAAGGAGAAGTGTGCAGAGCTGCAGACGCCAGGGAGCAGGGAACCACCATCAGGAACTCGAGGTTTGTCCCATGGCCAGGCCACACAGCCTGTGCAGGAGGAGGGGAAGCTGGGACACTGCTCAGAGAAGGTGTTGAACTGAGGGTGAGCTGCTGTCCTTGCTGCTGGACTGACAACCTGCAACGGGCTGTGACAGGCTGCCAAAACCCTGGGCACTGCAACACATTCGGAGACTGCTGCTGCCCCTGGAGTGTCCTGGGAAATTTTACTGCTGGAAGGGACCCTTTGTGGTGTGTGTGCTCTTGGTGGAGCTCTTACCCAGCAGGGACAGATGCTGGTGTGGAGCTGTGTGGAGCAGCAGGGCTCTCTCCTCACTCCTTCCCTCCATCCCTGGCAGCTCTTCCCAGTAAGCAGCAAAGGAATGCTGAGTTGATCCTTGGTGCTGGGTACTTTGTGAGAGTATTACTGGCCAGGTGTGCAGGCACTCCCAAAGAAGGGCCAATATGGCAGAGGACTGCTCTGAAAGGCACCCCTGGGCACTGCCTCTGGGTGTTCTTTTTGCATCTAAGCTGCATCTATTTTGCTGGGTCTGGGCCTCCTCAATGCCAGTGAAAGTGGAAGGAAGCCGCAGCCATCTCTGTCCCTGAACCAGTGCTACGGCCATCCTTGGATTCCTTGAGGCAGTCAGGCAGATGGTGTCAGCGCTTCCTTTTCCTCAAGCAACCACACACTCCAGGTGCAAACCAGTTCCAGAGCCACATCCTGATCTGCCCCTTGTTAACTTGTGGGTCTGAGTGAATGTAACTACCCCAGCTGCACAATGTCAGGCAAGAGACAGCGTGTACACCTGAGAGGCGTTCAGACTGAGCCCAGGCAAAGAGCATTTACAATTTCAGGCTCTGGCTTACCCCTGCCTTTCCAGAGGAGGCCAGACCCCCGAGGATGAGGGTGACCTGCCCAGCATGCTGCTGTATGAGCAGAACCTCTCTGGAACTGGAGATGGAGCTGCCAGCAGGTGGAGGAAGGGTCTGTGCTATCCAGCTGAGGAAGTTTCCCCAGTGACAGGAGAGAGGGGGATTTCCTAAAAACAGAATTGTGTCAGGGCCTTCATCTGTCCACAGAAGGGTGTCACTCCCACTGAACCTCCATTCCTAGGCAGAGCTTTACTTAGACAGCAGGAAGCTGTTTGCAGAGCTTGGCCTGCCTGAGCCGAGGTCAGAACATGGTCACTGTCACACAGACAGCTGGTGAGCAGTGTCTCAAAGGTTCAATTTAAAGAACAGAAGTAGTTGTAGTTAGAAAGGAGTCTCAGATTGGTTTGGTCCAGGTCCTACACCCTGCACCTTTCTCCAGCAGCCACTGTGGAGAGAAAGGAGAAGGGAACAATCTCTTTCCAAGAGGAAAAGATAGCATTTAAAATGATGTCCTGGCAAAGGGTAGTTTTCTGACATTCTTCTGCACATGTGAGCCCTGCAGGAGACTGTCTTCAGGCTGAGGGAGGGTCAGTGCTGTGTTTCTTGCTCATAGCAAAGGTATCTCTTATCTAATGCCATAACATCTGCTCTGAGGGAACAGGCAGAGAGGTCTAGAAGCTGAGGGGTTCACTGCATAGCTGCTCTGCTGGTGAAGAGCACCTGTAAAACTGACAAGGTGACCACTGTCATGATGAGCTCATCCATAAAACAAAAGGTTGGCCTTGGCTGCCTTCACCTCTCAGGAGAATAATTCTGCATTATTTATGTCGTTGGGGTGTAAACTTCAGCACAGATGTGCTCTTGGGTTGCTGGCAAAAAGAACTGCCAGTGTCCCCTTCACCTGTGCATGGCCTTCAGAACACTTAGACCACCCCAGTCTGGGCTGAGTCAGCAATGGACCGAGCTACCTCTGCCTCTTTGAAATTTGTAACTGAGGCTTTCTTATCTGTGGCCATTGTTTTTCCTGATGGATGCTTTACAACCTCTTTCTAGTCTCTTGTGGCCTTAATCCCACATCCCCCAGGAATTGGTTTCATAAAGATGAGGAAGCAGAGCCACCATTGCTTCAGTGTGAGGCAGTGCAGATATTTTCCCACTTCACTTTCATGTTTTCAGTCTAATTTCCCTGGAAAGCATTCACAGAGTCACAGAGACAAAGTATGATTTAGGTTGTAAAGGACCAGAAAGACCATCTAGTTCCTTCCCCCGTGCCCTAGGCAGGGACCACTCTCACTAAACTCACTCATCCCAGACACCAGCCCCACTGGAAAGCATTCAGCAAGCCCGACTTAGGGGGCAGGAAGGCCTGAATGCTTGTGCTCAGCTCTGGATAAACTGCATGTCTGCAGGTCTGTCCTCTTCTCTGTACCCCCCACCAGCAAGTAAGCTCAAAGTCCTGACTTCAGAGAAGACATTGGGTAGTTTACTGTGTGTTCTCAGTGAGGAAATGCTTTTCACTTACTGAATTTCACGATCCTGCTGAGCAAGGATCGCAGCTAGGAACTGTTGGCAGGGGTGAAGAAATGGGGCATCATGATCTCAGTGCTGTGGCCACTCCCTTACAGGAAATGCAATGCCCCAACAGATCCAGTTCTTCTACTTCCTCTAGAATCTACCCAAGAGTGGTGAAACGTCTGACACACACGCATCAGCATGCTGCCTGTCCCCTGAGTCTTAGACGCTGTCCACAGAGGGGCTGCTTTATCCTTACGATTTCATTTACTGTCAGGTTGGAGCTGGAGCTCATTTTTAACACCTGGTTTTACATTGGCCACTAATTTGGAGACTTCTGGCTGCTATTGTACTACCCGTGATATGGTAATAAAAATACTAAAGACCTACTTGAGAAAAAGTGACGATTTTATTGAATTAATCAAGAAAATCAAACATCTTGTTATGTGTCTATGCTTATTTTGATGCCAAAACATCAAATGTGAATATAAATATCTTCAGGGTAGGGTCCTGTAGTATTTGGAAGGTCACTTTAAGGTCCTCCTGGAGTCTTCTCCTCTTCAGGCTTCACTGTCTCAGCCTGTCCCTGGAGCAGAGGGACTTTAGCCATCCGAGCATTTTTGTGGCCTCCTCTGGACTCGCTCCAACAGATCCACATCCTTCTTGTGATGGGGGCTCCAGAGCTGGACATACTCACTGCACAAGGCTTACAGCATTCCTGGGAGTAGCATCACAAGAACGTAATCACTATCAAGAATGTCCATTCAGATTCCCTTTCTTTAACCATCTCAGCAGTGTCTGAGCAGTGATGCCCCTGTGTCTGTTATAAACCAGAACCCTGCTGAGGGATGTCTCTGCTAATTGGGTGCTTAACAGAGCTATAGTTGTGTCTGATCCTTCCATTCGAATTAAGCAGCAGTGTCCCTTCAACAGCGCTGATACAAACAGCCTGCAGTAACTGTACCTGGAGAGTGCATTCCTACCAGCACATGGTACTGGAGGTGACAACAAGGCTGCGAATGCTTTGTGTGGAAAAGGTCTTTCGGGAGTCGGTAACGCAGATTATTAATAGACACTAGCAGTCACAGGAAAACTGAAGTGTGTTTGACCAGTGTGTCTGAGGTTTTTTGCAGGGAATGCTGAACCACTCCAGATCACAAACACTGCTTTTTCAGAACTCCCGAAAGGCTGCTGCCCCTTCCAGTCGATCAGGAATACTTGGATGTTGATCTGAAGGGGTGGCCTGCCCTCAGTGCTGCTTTGCAGCACCCTCACCAGGACATGTGAGCCCAGGCTGTTGGCATCAAGGATCTCTCATCTCTGGAAAAATCAAACTGGTAATTTTGTGGTGGTCACTGACAAAGCGCAGGGTCAGTGATCCCAGGAGCTGATGGGAACAAGCCCTGTTTCAGATCAGAGGTTGTTGTGCAGTGTGTTTCTCCTGTCTTCCTCCTGCCTGGCACTACCCTGGTTTCCAGAATGAAGACAGTTGCTGCTATACAAGAAATTATGTCTCTCAGAGCTCTACTATACAGGTCTGCTCTGCCTTCGTGCCAGTCATCTTGTTGAGTGGGAAGGTTGAAGCAGAAAACAAAACACAAAACAGCTCCATAACATTCCAGTTTATTTAATTCAATTCCACGGTCAAAGGTACTGTGTTACTACCTACGATTGCTGAGTCCCTGTTAGCAACATGTAAAGGGCAAATCACCCCTCACATCCAAGTCACAATCAGGAGAGCATCTGCTGTTGTTTAAGTGATATTGCTGAACATGTATGAACATAAGGACATGGGGTCCTTACCTGAGGAGATGGTGCAGGAGGCATTGCTCTCTTTTTGCTTTTTCTCTTGTTCTCAGAATTTCTTGTACCCTCACACTTTCACTATGTATGGAATGATTTGCCTGAGCTGAGGATGTGCTTTTCAGTCCTTTGTGCTTCAAACCCATCCTGTCCAGCAGTCAAGGCTGCACTCGTTGATGTTCAACATGGTTTGTGCAAGTATCTTCAGAGGCCTCCACTGTTCTACAATGTTTGATCTCCTTGTCAGCCGCTAGCATGTACCTGCGTTCCCCAGTGCTCGTGCTTCAATCTGCTTGCTTGGTTTCTCCTCCCAGGCATCAAAGGTGGTTGTGGCTGCCAAGTCATTGTGTCATCTCTGTAGCAAGTTTTTCCTAGCACTCCAGTCTTGCCTTCAGACCCTCCAGCACTCTTGTCGCAGTATCAAACACTTGTGGTGGGGTTTCTTTGTAAACCAGGAGCATAGCTGGGCAGGAGTGTAAGGAAAAATGCATTATTATAGTTCTCTCTGCTTCTGAGCAAGGCAGTGACAGCAGAACCACCGTGGAACCACCTAGCAGTAGCTGGGTCTGCCAGTGTGCCCAGCTGGATGTGTTTTAGTACTGTTTTTTCTTCTACTACTACTTCTTTTTACCAAGTGCCTTGGTGTTCTTTGTTGTGATTCAAGTTTCTCACAGCCCTTATGGCTCATTCCTCAGTTGCTGGCCACGCGATCAATCTGTGAGGGTTGCGTCAGAGTTGATAGGTCTGCGTCACGCCGTTGCATGCAGATGATCACACACAAAACTGCTCCTGATTTCAACTTCCCAGGAAACTTTCAGAAAGGTTCCTAAGGAGGACAAAAATGCTCAAAGGTGTTGGAGACCCATACAAGCTGGACATATGCAAGTCAGTGGAGTTTAGCAGGATGCATCCTGCGTGGCTATCACTGCAAAGCCACAGTAACATCTTTGCTTGATCATGGAATTCAGAGGAAGTCCCAGCTGACTGGAAAAGGGCAAATGTTGTACTGGAAAAAAGAGATTTGGGAAATTACAGATGAGTCAGACTCACTTGAGTCCCTTGAAAAATTACGGAACAGGTCTTCATGGAAGCTATTTCCAGCCATGAAGGAGAAGGCGGCAAAGGGGAGAAGCCAACACATACTGCAACTAACTCAGCCCTCTCTCACATTGTCTGCTTCATAATCGTTTCCACAGAGCCTTGGAGGTCAACCTGACTTGTGAAGATTCCAGCAAAGAAGGAAGTGAAGGAAAATCTCCGTCTTTCCCTCTGTCATATGTAACTACCCTGCCAGCTGGCATCAGCAGAGGAGCTACCTTTTCCTTCTCCTTCTGCTCACTAACCTATGTGCAGCACCTAAGTAAGAATTCTACTGTCTTATTGCTGCAGCCAAGGCTGCCAGTGTCAACCTTCAGGGGGTCTGAAGAAGGTTATTTCTCTGTGCCTACAGCTAATCCATCCAGGACACTCACCACAAGCACTCCTGGATGGTGACACCTCTGATTCCAAGCCAGAGGTACCTAAGCTGACTTGTCCTCTTGTCCATGTCTCACAAAGGTTGTTGCCCCTCCTGATCTTCCACTTTTCTGTCTTTCCTCAGAAACTTCTAGGCTGTCACTTACCTTCTGATACTGCTGTTTGCTCAACCAGCTTCTAAAACGATAGA
Source organism: Upupa epops (assembly GCA_013397515.1). Taxonomy (NCBI): domain Eukaryota; kingdom Metazoa; phylum Chordata; class Aves; order Bucerotiformes; family Upupidae; genus Upupa; species Upupa epops. The sequence continues at coordinate 78,448 of VZRI01007020.1, read as the reverse complement.
AAAAACCAAGGTTGCAGTGAGTTTCCCACTGCTTTGCCTTTGTAGAGCTGGGGATCTGAGGCCTTGCTGCCTAGGGGTAGGCCTTCATGTGTTTCACCTGTCAAAAAGGGAGCCTGATGGAAGAGCTGGAGCTGCTACAAAGAGAAGCTGAAAGAGCCACAATCCTCTTCACACTGCCCTGTGGGGATGGGAAGAGAGAGTGGCAACTCACTGCTTCTGGAGAGGACCCTGTCCCTCCAGGGCAGACAGTGTGGGCAGCAGCATGCCAAGAGGTTTTGCCACGTTACCCAGCGAGACCTGGGCCTCCACTCTTACAGAAGAAGGAACAGCTGGTAAGTGGTTCACAGTTTCTGTCAGCCAGGATCGGCCCTGTGTGTCTCTCTCACAAAGAATGAAGAACAGTGTGTGCAGAATGGAGGGAAATTTGCCGTAGGCAGCTGCAAAGAGACTGATCCAAAGGCAGCTCATAGGATGAACCAGTTCAAATGCAACAACTGCTGCAATTGACCTCCACTGGGTTTTAAAGGCAGGCGAGTAAAGCAAAGTTTCAATTATTGAGAGGATTAGATGAGGATTTAGAATGTGTTTGCGAGCGTGCTGGCTGGCAATTACACATCTCAATTATTAGGCTTTACAAAGCAGCTTGCTTGCTTTATTCTCTCTGGTTTTGATCATCGCCAACATTTATTGCTCTATCTTTTAGTGCTGTAGGTGCTTCTAAAGCACTGAAGGTTTTGCTCCCTGTGGAAAACACAAAGCACTGTTTCCCCAAGGATATTTGCCTTTTGCATCATTTCGGTTCCTCGGCTTTCTTGCCAACTTAGCTGGTGATAAATGAGCTGGACAGCAGATGGTGGAGCTCATGCTAAAACGCAGAAAATGTTTCTTTAACAGGGGTGTCCACTTAAAAATGCAGCCACCTGCCTGTGCCCAGCCAAGTTCCCTTCTGAGGACCCTTTGAATGTGTTGGAGAACAGGGAGGCATGCAAGTGGCTCTAATGATCATCTCAGCAGACTGCTCGTAAATGTTTCCTGCAACGCCTTCTTTTCACCCTCACCCTATGGATCCACCTTGTCTGCCCGATGGGCAGTCCTCTGTGGACGCATTAGCAGCCTGTCCAGTTCATCATTTTCACTTAGCCAAATAATCACTGCAAGGGTGTTGCCCCCTTTGTCTGAAAGGGTGTTCCAAGTGTGATAGAGGCACACAAAAATAAATCCACTTCAGTGTTCAGGTTCAGACTGGCCTGCTACACCGAAACGTAGACGCACTTGAAGTCTGTTCTCCTCAGAGTTATGTTCTCTGTCAGATCCTGTTTGAGTCCACCCAACTACATACTTTGCTCTGTTCTGCAGTAAATTTGGCAGCTGGTGCTTTGGTAGTGAACACCAGTAACATTAATTAAATACTTTTGTTCTTCCTTAGGAAGAGACTGGATATGAGGAAAGGCAGACTAAAGAATTCTGTCACATTAACCATTTTTGAGAATCTTGCAGACCCATTTGATTTTGGATCTCTCTGTTTTGCTGAGCAGTCATTTGGAGAGTAAGTGCTCCTCTTCCATGCTACCTTTCTGCTTCCTTACAGCACCACTGTTTTGAATGGGGGTGGCTGAAAGGCAGGTTTACCCTCAAGTAAAAATCATAGAATAATAGAATCATTGAGGTTGGAAGAGACCTCCAAGATCATCCAGTCCAACCATCAACCCAACTCCTCCCTGCCCACTAAACCCTGTTCCCCAGGGCCACAGCTGCTCGTTTTTTGAACCCCTCCAGGGATGGTGACTCCCCCCCCTCCCTGGGCCGCCTGTTCCAACCCCTGACCACTCTGTCAGGGAAGAGATTCCTCCTGATGTCCAACCTAACCCTCCCCTGGCGCAACTTGAGGCTATTTCCTCTTGTTCTGTAGCTAGTGACTTGGGAGATAGAATGTATTTCTAAATACAAAATGCAATTCCTAGATGGATGGACACACTGAGCTTTGTTCTGTGTCTTGGTTTGGGAAGACAGGTATTAAATTCTTTCAATTTAGAGGCCTTCAGGCAAGAGATTTGGGAAAAGGAACAACAATTCTTTATTAAGAACACTAAGGAAGTAACCCAACCGTACACCCCAAACAACCAGTCAGAATATAAAGTGTCCTAGGGGTCCCGTCAGAGCAGAATAAAACCTGTCCCAATTTCAGTCTCTCCGGGATCGGCGACGGGGGGGGGGGGCAGTGGTGAGAGTTCCTCGGCTTCT
>VZRI01007020.1:51049-76107 GCA_013397515.1 Upupa epops | reverse complement strand
GGGGGTCTTCATGACTCGTTAAAGATACTTAAAGGAAAAAATATAATTCCTTTTCTCTGACTCTCGGTATGTGCCCAGCGGCACGGCCCTTCCCGCTTCCCTCCCTGCTTCCCGATACCAGGTAAATTTTTCACAATGGGAGGAGATGGGGTCATCAGGGGGGTACTTAACGATATTTAACCTCGCCTGGTTTTAACAATCAAGCCGGTACCGAGGCATTCACTCCCCCACCCTCCTGAAGTTACCAAAATAAAACCATACAGCTTCCCAATAACAGATGAAAATAGAATACAAACTTCTTGCTTCTATAACCCAGGACATCTGCTCTGCTGTTCTCAGGACATGCCTGCTGCAGGGACTGCAGCGTCGCAGACTGGAGCCCCTTGGAGTTCACCCTGATGCACCAAATTCAACCACAGTGACTTCCCTAGCTGACATCTAGATAGCAGCAGGGCACCAGGTTTCAAACAGAACTGATGAGCCTGGGTTTGGATTCAGGGGTTTTTTTCCCTCACTAGTGCTTTTTCTTCTCCTAAGACTCTCACTCCTTTTTTGGTGCAAACACAGAGGTCATGGTTTTGTGCAGTGGATGAGTCAGTCTCACATCTGAACAATGTCATCAAAACAGAACTCTAGAGGTCCTGGTGTGGTGCGTGCTCCCCACAACCTGAGCAGTGAGAGAACTGTGTGGGGATGACCTGAGCAGAGCCAGTGTTATGCGGCGTTGCTTGTGGAGTTCTGATGCTGTGTGGGAGCAAAGAGAAGGCTTTATTCTAGCAGTGTTGGGTAAGAAACAAGCAGATTAGTCTTTGCCATGGGCTAGACATGTGCAACATCTTTAGCAGTCATGTATATAGAATTCCATGTATATGGAATATTGAGTGCAGTTCTGGGCTTCCCAGCTCAGGAAGGAGTTACTGAAGAGTCCAGTGCAGAGGCACTATGATCAGGTGCTGGAGCATCTGCCTGACAAGAAGAGGCTGAGAGAGCTAAGGCTGTTTAGCCTGGAGAGAGAGGAGGCTGAAGGAGAATCTCATTAATGGCTAGAAATACCCAAAGGGTGAGTGCCAGGATGATGGGACTAGGCTCTTCTCAGTGGTGCCCAGCAAGTGGGCAAGGGGCAGTGGACACAAACTGGAACACAGGAGGTTCTATCTCAACGTAAGGAAAAACTTTACCTTTCTTGTGAGGGTAACAGAGCCCTGGAACAGGCTGCCTCGAGAGGCTGTGGAGTCTCCTTCTCTAGAGATGATCAAAACCCACCTGGACATGTTTCTCTGTGATCTCTAGGAGATCCTGCTCTGGCAGGGGGGTTAGGCTCTTCAGAGGTCCCTTCCAAGCCCAAGCGATTCCATGATTCTGTGTGAGTGGCAGATTAGACAATGCCTGGCATGTAGCTAAAACAAGTGAAATATTCATGGTTCTTTTCACAAAGGTTTTTGCCCTAGACCTCAGTGGCTACAAATGAAGTGGTCACGGCTCTGAAACAGAGAATAGAATCAATGGCACCTTTTAGATCAACTGTGAGCAGAACATTTGTCCGCAGAGAGCACAACTTAAAGGCTCTCTGTTCCCTCCCTGAACAGACGTCTTGCTGCTCAGTCACAATCACATCTGCTTAGAAAGCGGTAAATTCCCTATCAGTGACTGTAGGTAACTGCTGTGGGTTTTGGTTACCCACACAACTTGCAATCTTGAAGATTCTGGTTATGGTTTTGACATTCATGCTTCCTTTGGACATGAAGGTTTTGCTGCTCTGACCTGTATTCACTGAGCCAGCAGAGCTTTACCATCATATACTGGTTACTACTCCCCTGATGGTTGCTTCCAAGCCCACAAACAAGAATAGTGGAGGTTGAACCCCAACTCCTAGATGCCCAACCTTGTACATTTTGGTGAGTGGCCTCTCCCATGCAGGTTCCAAGCTCAGGTTTCAGCCAGAGTGACATAGGAGCCAACACCTGGTTCCTTAAGGGACTGCAGTTACAGAACAGGGAATATAGACAGTGACCTCCGAGACTGCTGTCACAGCCAACTCCAGAGATTTCCATTGCACAGCCTTAAGTACACAGTTCTTAAGGTGTACTCTACGCATCTGCTAATTTGCTGAATATCCCTGTTCGTATTAGAAAGAAGGGAAAGGAGAAGCTCCAGACCCAGATCCTTTCTCATTGCCCATGCTTGCCCACAGCTCCCCTCTTAGTTCTCTGCTTCTTAAAAATGCAACCTCACGCCTTCAGATCTCTCTGATTGAAAAGCTTTCTTATTTTCTATACTTCATGAAATTTCTCCAAACCCTTGTGATATCTTTTGACCAGTGGACACACAACATTATACCTGAGACTGTCCAGTACTTTGCCATTTGAAACGGTCATAAAATACTTCCTTTTCTTTATTTGCAGCCCTTTCCTCATGTCTTGTCAGCATTTCTGACTGTGGACTGGGCCACACTCTTCCCTGAGCTTGGCCTTGTGAAATGGAGGTAGTTCATTTAGAGCCCTGAAGTTGCTTGGTCATGCTCTCACCACTTCTCCGGTACACAGGGCTTTACATTTCTTGAGACTGTATTTCATCTCCATTCATCTAACTCGCATCTCCGCACACAAACAGTGAAGAATTCAAGGAGGGCAATTTGCTGGGAAAATGCAGTCCTGCAGTAGTTAGCAACCAACTTGTTGGATGAGGAAAACAGCCTAAGCCAAGCAAAACTCTGCAGACTCCACTGGAGGAGCCTGCTGAGGTGAAAAGGTGATTTTGTGGCTCAGTCACTCAGATTTCACATGTTAGCAATTTAGTAGGGCAGCACCCTTGGCGGCTGGGAAGATGGTGCTGCCAGCACTAATGAATGATGCCTTTCTTTTGCAGAAAAGGGGCAGGTTACCTCCTCTAACACCCTGATCCTGTAGGTATTAATGAAATGCATCAGGTAGAGCAGCAGAGCTGGCTTTATCCTGCAATGTCTGTAGCTTTGAGTCAAAAGAAGGCTTTGCCCTAGCTATGCAGGGAAAATTTCTGTGTAGGAACAATCTAGGGGAGGGATACTTGGAGAGCAGGCAGATCCAGTTTTTCATGTGGATTTATTAAGAGCTCTTCTTGTGAGACAGAAAAAAAAGAGGCAGACATCTGGGGCATAAACACGTCTGTCTGGCAGCCTTGGATGGTTGACTTTCACATCTGGCAAAGCTGACTCTTCCTTACTGTCTAGAGCAAAGGGGTCACTGGGGTGTTTCAGGGCACTTTAATGACTTTCTGCAGGGATGACAACCTGCCTGCCTTCCAGCAGATTAACTACTTATTCTGAAAAGCATAAAATCATCAGTAAACAACAACTGTGCATCATTTTTCATCTGTTCTGGAGCACTACAGCACGTTCCAGCACCAAGCTGTGCTGGCAATAGTACCGTTAATGTGATGTGTTCGGGCTCACAAGGATTCTAGTCATCTCATGTATCCACCCCTGTAAGTAGGAAACTGGGAGACAGTTTGTATCTCCCAGCTCCCTCCTCTTTTTGTGAGGCAGTGGGGGTGCTAAGGAGGTGGGGATGGGATGGCTCTGGTAAAAACAGCTCACACAAACATCCTGGGAATCCTAATTTGAGCATCACAAGTGCTGCTGACACTCTCTGGCAAGTGATTCTGCTGTGAGTGGATGTGACAGCACCCAGATGTCCCACTGCAGCCACCTCTGCCACCTGCTACCCTGTGATGCTGCACCTGCCTCTGCTTCTTAGAGCAGCTGTTTTGGAGTTGCCCAACTCAGGGATGCTGATATATTTCTTAGCTCTTCCTGTAATATCTAGTTGCCGTAGTTACTTCATGTATCTAAGGCAACCAGATGTTACAGGCAGAGGCACTGAAATGGCATCAACCAGTGCAAAAATTAAGTGTTTTAACTCTTTTGCATGAGCTGAACCCTCAGGGCTGTTTCCCTCTTGGCTCTGCAATGTGCTACCTCCTTTGATCAAATCTGGTGGCCTGCTTCCACCAAGCTTTTGGGGCTGTCAAGTCCTGTACATCTGGGGTGGGAGGGAGCCTTTCCCTGCACTCCTGGCCCTGAAGCAGTGGCTGTGGGACTGCTCAATGTACTTCTGTCAAGGAACTATTTCTGGGGCCAAACATAGGCTGCAGCAGTGGAGAGCAGTGGGTGTTTACGGTCAGAACAGAGCTGGAAGCAGTGACCTGATTCTATTCAGTCTGGGAAAAATCCGCTCACAGAATGAGGAAGATTTATCTCCTTATCTGTCTGGGATGTTTGTTTCTGTGAGTCGGTCAGATGGTTTCTGCTTTCTAAGTGCTGTCCCATGGAGAACACAGTGACTTCTATGACATTGACAATAACGGCTGCTTTCAGGGCTCAGTTGGCCAAGCACAAAGACAGGGCTGCCAGTCCTTCTTCCCACCTGACTCAGGATCCCACAGAGTCAGACAAAATTAAAAAGGTTCTTATGTTTCATTATTTTCCTTTGTAAGATCATGGCTGCTCCAAGCTGACTTAAAAACGTTGGACGACTGGGAGGAGTCTCCCCACAGGGCAGCACAGTATGCAAAATCCACAGCAGGAACTAAAAGTGACAGTGACTACGCGTGTTCCAAAAGACCTGTTGTGGAAGTACCACTCTGTGTGGGTAACATTGATCAGCTGTGAGCCAGCGCCAGAGTAAGCGGACTTCCCCGATGTTAAGGCTGTGGGCAGGTCACACGCTTTGTACGAGTTGGCCTGCAGGAATAGTTGTATCTCCCCTTTACCCTTTCCATGAGACCATGCGATGGGTAGAGAGGCACCTGTGTGGAGGAGAGGGACACGGAATCACATAATCATTAAGGTTGGAAGAGACCTCCAAGATCACCCAGTCCAACCAGCAACCCAACCCCTCCCTGCCCACTAAACCTTGCTCCCCAGGGCCACAGCTGCTTGTTTTTTTGAACCCCTTCAGAGAAGGTGACTCCAGCCCCTCCCTGGGGGCAGCCTGTTCCAACCCCTGATGACTCTGTCAGCGAAGAGATTTCTCCTGATGTCCAACCCAACCTTCCCCTGGCACAACTTGAGGAAGTTTCCTCTTGTTCTATAGCTGGTGACTTGAGAAGAGACCAAACCCCACCTCTCTACACCCTCCTTTCAGGTAGCTGTAAAGGGCAATAAGGTCTCCCTTCAGCCTCCTTTTCTCCAGTCTAAAGAACCCCAGTTCCCCCAGCTGCTCCTCATCAGATCTGTCCCCCAGGCCCTTCACCAGCTTTGCTTCTCTTTTCTAGACCCACTCCAGCACCTCAACATCCTCCTTGTATTGAGGTACTCAGAACAGAACTCAAGATGAGTCCTCATCAGTGCTGAATATGGGGGGAATGATCACCTCCCTAGTCCTGCTGGCCACACTATTTCTGATCCAGGCCAGGGTGCTGTTTGCCTTCTTGGCCACCTGGGCACACCGCTGGCTCCTGTTCAGCCCCTGTCAATCAGCAGCCCGCATGTCCTTTTCGTCTGAGAAGTCCTCCAGCCACTCTGCCCCAAGCCTGGAGCATTGTAGGGGGGCATCATAACCAAAGTGTAGGACCCAAAACCCCACAGACGGAATTGTGCAGTATGCAGCCCCCTGAACAGTTTTTCTCCAGCTGCAGCACTTGGTATCTTCACTTTGCTCACAGGCTGCAGGCATGAGCAGAGCTGCTGCTGTGCTTATGCCAGCTGTGCCCAGCCAGAGGGCACCCAGAGCAGGAAGGGATTGCCATGGGGACCTCCAGGGGATACGGGGTAGGAGCAAGTTGGGTGAGGTTAATCAGCACTGAGCTTTGGCAGTTTCTATGCGCTTGCATCAGTTCGGTTTGAAAGACGGGTAATAAAAATAGCACGGGCTGGGCAGGGAGTCAGTGGGACCTGTAAAGTTTGGGATTAAAAGAATTAATTGTAACAGAAAAAGGAGGGGCTAAACAGGTGGGAGGTGCTGAGTGAACCGCAGATGAATGCAGGGGAAAGTCTGATTCTGCTAGGTGCTGCCTTTATTCCTCCTGAGTTTCATCTTGCAGCTGTTGTCTTCTCACTCCTTGTTTTTTCAAAGGCTCCGATTTCCACGGGAGGGCTCTGAAGCAGTTAGTTTTACACTAACCGAAGCAGTTAGTTTTAACCTCTTGAGGCTGTAAAAGCCCCAATTAGACTTCACACCCTTCTGCAGCAACTTTCTCAGAGGGGAGGAAAGCAGGTGCTCGGTGTCAATTTTAAAGCCAGAACGCATGTAACACGAGTCCTGGGTACCTTCCTGTTTAATCGTTGTATTTCTCTAAATAAGACTCCCCAGCTCACAGGTCTTCAGCTACCCACAACTTTCCTGATGCTGCTGAGCGGTAGGAAGTGAGGGGTCCGGATGCTGCTGTTCAGATTTCTGTATGGCCTCTGTAACTGGGGTGTAGCTGACACTGCCCCTGCTCCAGCTACTCATTGGCCATTCAAGCGATGCTTGTGGCCCACAGGTGACTCTTATGAGACAACTGCCTTCAGCTCCTGCTATAAGGGAGCCTTAAGCTCCTGTTGTTCAGTGGATTCCAGGGTCTAAGATCGGCAGTGGCTGCTTGATGAGGTTTCCTTGCTGGTGGATCCCTTTGGACTGCTGGAGTTTTACAGATGGGTTTTCCTGCTCTGCTCTAACTGGTGAGGTTGTTCTTGCTAGAAGGGGGTCTTGGATGGTCAGTGGGGAGAAGGTATTGCCAAGACCTTCTGCTTTGCCTGTTGCAGGGAAGTAAAGCATTGGGATGAGCGGGCTGGACTGCTACCACAAATAGTGCAAGGCATTGCTTTGGTTTGCCCTCTTGGAAGCTAATGGCTCTCTCTGGGGAGTGTTGTAGGACAGAAGGCGTGAAGCTCACCTGGGGGGGGGGGGCAAGTAAAGTGCACCTTGACCAGCTGTAGGGACCAGCACCTTGACCAGCAGGGTGCTGCTGAGGTGACTGTTAACAAGCACCAGAGACAGCAAGGGAGCACTGGATACCTTCTGTGCCTGTGTTCCCTCTAGCTGCTGGGAGGAGTTGCAAGGGTGACTCAGGGGAGCAGTACCCGTGTGGCACTGGTGCCAGCTTGCAGTCCTATTACACAGACAGTCAGGGAGGGTCAAACCCACCTCTTGCTTTGCTGAATTGTGATTTAAATATGAGCTTGACTTAGTCATTGCTTTGTGGAGCTGCTGTCTGGTGGGATATATTGGAGCTGTAGGCAGATCTAGAGAGGAGTAGGAGGATCTGAACTCATCTGAGTACTCAGTTGTCAGAAGGACGGAGTGTTGTGTGAAGGCAGCTTCAGAGCTTGGCCTCCTCCCAAGGAGAAGGCTATATGCTCAAGGTCAGGAGAAATGAAGGCCTGAGGTGTCTGTTGGAGTGGATTGGGTGGGTTGTAGTCCAACACAGAGGTTGGTAACCTACAGCCATGGAGTACTGTGACTGCATGTTTACCAAGACATCCTGTGTGAGCAATTATTGCTGGTTAGCAGTTCCCTCTGCTGGCTGAGCTAATAAAGCCATTCCCTTAGCTCTGCAAAGGATGCAGCTGAGCAACGTGGTGTCTCTCTGCAGTTAGTGAATGAGGATGGGTGTGTAAAGCAGGGCACCCATACATCGAACAGGAAAAACATGGTTTGTTCTCTTGCCATCAAACTCCTTTCTGGTAACAGAGAGAAGCAGCTACAGACTGCTGTTCTAGGAGTGACTCTGACAAGTGCTGCCTTGGGCAGTTCAGAGCCACTGGTGATGATGCTGTGTGTTGAGTTGGATGCTGCATCGCTTAGCACATTTTGTGGTGTCTGTGCTGTTTGCTGTGGGGCTCTAAGCAAGGATGTGAGTCTACCTATTATTCTAGCTTTATAAAACATTAATCTAAGAGTATGCATCTTGTTTAAACAGAACAAAACACTTTCTTCAAGGAACAGTAAAGCAGACTCTTAGTGTCTTCTACATCTCTTGGACAAAATGTAAATGCTGTGACTTGCCACGTCACGAAGAAATGATGAGCCAAATGGCATAGCCCTCTGAAGGCTTATGGCACTCTGAAATGAGAAATGAAGTCAGATGTCAGCACGGAGCTGTTTACTTTTGTCCCAATGGCTCTTCCCAATGTAGTTCCTTGGGAAGGAGAGCTCTGCAAAGCAAACTTAGTCAACATCATATGGAGCTGCATTTCAAACGCTGATCCTAGGAAAACATTTTTACAGACAAATGCACACTTTTTTTTTTACTTTCCATGAATTTCTTTTTTCCCCAGCCAGGGGTCTGTGAATGAGAAGCCCCAGCTTCTCTTTGTTTTGGCCATTAATTTGTCAAGAGCTTCTGGACACCCCTGTGTGATTCTGATCTCAGTGGATGGGCTTTAACTCACCTGCTGCAAAGTGCTTTGCAAATAAACATGAAGGCCGTGAAATTGTTAGTAGCCGGCTTGGCTTTCAGGTAACCTGGCTTTGGCCCAGTGCCTTAGGTAGCTAAAAGTTTTACATGAAGAGATCCCTGTGGAGTTCTATATAAAGCTCCCCTTCTTCCTCTGCCACCACTCACTGCTGCTTTCCTCCAGTCAGAGCAACCGTGCCCTGCAGTGGCCCATGCTGAGCACTGAAGTGTGTGCCTGGTGTGCCGTGGCTCAAGCTGCTTGGGAGGACTTTGATAGTGCACAAAGTCATAGCTGAGCACAAGCAAACCAGGCTGAGGCTGGGCTTACTGTAGGAAGAGCTGGACACTGCCAGAGAGTGGCTGCTTGGGGAGGTAAGGACAGCCAAGCTAAACAATTGCTGTCTGGTCCCACATCCTCCTCCTCAGGAGCAGCAGCCCTCCCACCACTGGCCATGAGGCCAGGATTGGGGTGTCCTGTTATTAGCCCTATTATCCAAGCAGTGAGGAATCCCTTCTGCACCCAGCTCTTTTGGTGCCAAGGCTTTGGGATTCAACCCATCCCAGTTTGGCGACGCTCAATTTGGCCTGGCTGCAAGAGCTCTAAATCATTTCTGCTCTCTTACCCCAGTGTGGAAGTTTGCATACAAACCCGTCATCCATCCCCACCACAGGGTGGTTAGAGTACTGGTGTTAAAAAATTAGAGGCAGAGAACTTGTAACTAGATGTTTCCCACATAGAAGTGAGGCGTTGGTAGTTGGGGTATGTGGGTGCATCAAATCCAGGCTGGAAGAAGCACTTTCCCTTAATTTAAACAGATCTTTAAACTGATTTTTCCCTGGGACTTGCTACTGAGTCAAATCCTGTGCTCTGTAGGGACTCTCAGCTTTTTGGGATAGGACAGAGCTGATGTGGAGATGTCTGTGGTCAGTTCAAGCACACGGAGAGGCAATAAGGAGAAAAAGCAGCCTGGGAAAAGAGATTCAGTGGCAGCAGCAGCAAGGGGGAACCAGCAATGGGCTGGTTTGGAGTTGCGGTTTTCCACCTTTTTCTATTTGTGGACCCGTCATTGCGCTGGGAGCCCCTGAGCAGCCAACCCAGAGGTGTCCCAGGAGCCTGCCAAGTCTAGCTGGAAACCACTGGGGCAATGCACTGGTAAGGGCATTATGGTTGTTTCCAGAGTCCCATGCTGGGGACCTGTATGGGCTGGGCATACAGAGATGGCCCTGCTGGCGGGGTGATAGAGGATGGCTTGGGCCTAGGAACGAGAACTGCAGTCGGGGAGGTGCTTGGCTGAGAAAGATGTGAGAAGGGATCTGTAGCAAAGTGCATAAAGACACTTGTAGTGGATTTTGGAGACTGGCACTTGCTGTCCATAAACCTGTGCGTTTTAGAGAGAAAAGGAATGAAAAGTCATTCCAAAGACCCTAAAAATGTATTTTGAGCAAAGCTGTACTTAATATGGTTAATAATCTGTTGGATTGAGAGAGATCCAAATGGGCTGAGGCTCAAAGAGGAAACCTGAGCATTTTTGGCAGAGGGAGTAAAAATTGTCTGTGAGAACCAAGTTCCCTCAGCTGGCACATTTATCACTGGAGATCAGTGAAAACCAGATGATAAATAAAAGCAGATTTTGAAAGTGAACAAATAGGCTTTCAGGCACCAAAACTATTTTATCTTTTCTTCAAGGCGAAAAAATAAAAAGGAGCTGTTAGTTATGAGCCTGTCTCTTATGGGCACTTTCACATGATTGGTACATGAGTGACTAGTGTTTCAGGCTTGCTGCCCCATCAGACCTGTTAGTTAGCCCCATAAAATGCAGATGGTGGGATTTGGTGTGTCCTATGTGGGACACAGTGTTCTGCTTCACCAGGAAGCACGTGACCCCAGAGCAGGACTTAGAATCATAGGATGTGCCAGGCTGGAAGGGACCTCCAGAGGTCATCCAGTCCAACCTCCCTACACAAGCAGGGGCATCTCTGCCTACGTCAGATGGGGCTCAAAGCCCCATCAAGCCTGATCTTAAATGACTCCAGGGATGGGACTTCCACCACCTCCCCAGGCAGCCCATTCCAGCCATCAACCACTCTCACATTGAAGAACGTTATTATAATCTCCAGCCTAAATCTCTCCTTTCCCCGCTTGAACCCAGTGCTCCTTGTCCTGTCTATACAAACTCTTTGGAACAGAGTTTCCCTTGACTTCATAGAGGCACCCCTCAGGTACTGGAAGGTCAAAAGAAGGTCCCTCCAGAGTCTTCTCTTCTCCAGGCTGAGCAGCCCTGACTCTCTCAGCCTGTCCTCATAGGAGAGATGCTCCATTCCCCTGAGCATTCTGGTAGCCTACTCTGGACACGCTCCAATATGGCTACATCCTTCTTGTGCTGGGGCTCCAAAACTGGACACAACACTCCAAGTGAGGTCTCACCAGGGCAGAGCAGAGGGGCAGAATCACCTCTCTTGAACTGCTGGCCACAGATCTTTTGATGCAGCCCAGGATGTGGTTTGAATGGGACTAAGATTACCAAACAATGTGCTGTTCTAAGTATGGGTGATTTATAAAAGCTACTCATCTTTTCCCAGGGTGACCTGAAGTTTCTAACAGGAAAACAGTAAACAGTATGTTTTTAGTTAATAACTGGGAAATCTACTTGGAACTTGGGCAAAACTTCAAAGATACAGAGGGTGAGAGTGACCCACATAGCCACAGCTGTATTTCTCCCAGGATCTTAGTCAACGTAGAAGCATCCTTAGTTAGTGTCCTCGTATTCATCTTGTGTGCCTTCCTTTCCTTAGATTGAGTTGAGCTGCTCTTGAGTGTCTGCCCACCCTACCTTTAGCCTCTGCTCTTTTCTGAGGCATGACATCTTAGTTCCCTCCCCTTTGATGATATTGCCATGTGTTGTCCATCTTCCATCTCTCTAACTACTCCTAATTGGTTTGCCTCTCTGATTTTGATGCTGGATTGCTTTCTCCATCTCTCTACCTTCCCCTGTGCCAGTGCTCTGAGCAATGGCATTCCCGTTCCCAGTAAAGGAGACATTCCCTTAGGCTGACATCTGCTAAACTCTGCTGACTCCACTTTCTGCACAGCTGAAATGAGCACTACTGGTTTTCCTCTGCCACTGTTACTCCTTTAACGAAGCTCACTGCAGATGTGCATGAGGCTGTTGACTACCTTGTACATCAAAGTGTTTTGCTTCAAGACGCTGATAAAAAGACAAGGCAAGGGCTAAACCACCAGAGAGCTGAGAGCAGGACACTGCACACAGTATCAGATCAGTATCACTTCACTAGGGTCGTGTAGCTGTCCATTTATTGTGCACTGCAGCTGAGCTGGTATCTGTAAACTCACCGTATTTCTCCTACAGACTTTCCTGAGCACAGTGAGGCCTATGCCCATGACTGAGATCCCAAAGGCTTTCTGGAATTAAGAGTAGTTGAAATCTACCCATCCAACTCCTGTGCTGGCTGAAGTAAGAGTGATACAGAAATAAAACACAAGTCAGTGGCGATTCTTGTGCTTTTTGCATGTAGCTGCAGTGCCAATGGTTTAAAATCCTGTTAGCTTTGGACCTATATTTTTCTCTAGAGCAACACCAAAGCAAGGAAAAATGATTAGTGTGGGAAGATAGATTCTGTTTCTGGAATACTCTGCATTTCAGCTAGAGCCTGTACAACTGCCTGCAGTAGCCAGGTAGACCATTATGTAGAGAAAGAACAAGAAGAGTTGTGCTACACCTGGAATCAGAATTCCATACACCAGTGAGGGAGGAGTATGCGGTTGTGTGTCCTTGATAAGAGTCTGAAGATACTCTCATCTAAAGTACTGGGGTCAGTTTTGAGCATCTCAATACGAAAAGGACACTGAGGTGCTGCAGTGGGTCCAGAGAAGAGCAAAGAAGCTGTTGAAGGGCCTGGAGGACAGGACTGATGGGGGAGTGGCTGGGGGAACTGGGGTGGTTTAGTCTGCAGAAAAGGAGGCTGAAGGGAGATCTTACTGTCCTTTACAGCTACCTGAAAGGAGGGTGTGAGGAGGTGAGGGTTGGTCTCTTTTCCAAGTCACTAGTGATAGAACAAGAGGAAATGGCCTCAAGTTGTGCTGGGGAGGGTTAGATTGGACATCAGGAGAAATCTGTTTGCTGACAGAGTGGTCAGGGGTTGGAACAGGCTGCCCAGGGAGGGGGGGAGTTGCCTTCTCTGAAGGGGTTCAAAAAAAAACAGGTAGATGTTGCCCTAGGAAGCAGGGTTTAGTGGGCAGGGGGGAGTGGGGTGGGGTTGCTGGTTGGATTGGATGATCTTGGAGGTCTCTTCCAACCCTAATGATTACGTGATGCTGTATATTAGGCAAAGCTGTGTAGTGCTCAGCCATACTAGCTGCAGGAGTGGGAGGTCAGTGTGGCTGGCAGTGTCTACCAATTCTGTTTCATTCTTATTTTTGTTGAAAACAGCGCTGCTCTGTTGAAGCCCTTAGATACTGCCAGAAAGGTGTAATGCGGGAGAAAAATGAGCTTGGATGAAGCGCAGTTTGATTCATTGAAGTGTCACCATAGAAAAGAAACAGTTTTTTCTGATTGAAAGAGTAGATCTTATCCAGAACGTCTCTTTAATTTCCCCATAACATTGGAAGCAGACTTCTGGTGTTTAATGAGCTGCAGAGCACAATGACATCTATAATTTGGCTAATTAAAAGTGATAGGCAAGGATTATCTTCAAAGACAGGAAAAAAACCACTTGTTTCTCTCACTTGTTTGGCAAGCCTGGACTTGCTCATCAGCGTGATCTGGTGAAGGAATTCTCTGGCCGGATCAATGTCTGCCCTTGTTTTTGAGAGCACATCCCAGCCGTGTGAGGGAGTGTTGGCTAGAGACCCTTGAGGTAGTTACACACCACCTGACTTTGCAGCCCAGAGCTGTGTGGTGGCGTCTTCTCAAGTCCCAAGTGTGTTAGCTGTACTGGGAGGTAATGAGTGTCTGTGGGGTTAGTGGATGCTGGTGGAGAGTGCTGCTTTTGTTCATCTGTTCACCTTCATCTCAATGGAATACATCCATTGCCTGTGCCCAGCTCTTCTCTCAGTTTCTCTGATGTGTATCCACAGCACTTGGTACCAACCAAGTATCCTCCCATTGGTGAGTGCTCCTGCTTTCCACCAATTTTCAGTCCTTCCAGTGGAGCACTACTGCGTCAGCCTCCCCCTGCCTGCTGGCAGATGAAAATGGTTGCTCAAGCAAGGATGTTTTGAGTTTTACCCTTCTAGCATAAAGGCAGGGGTTGCCTCTTGCAGTGGCAGTGCCTCTGCAGTGCATCCAAATCAAAGGACTCTTCCTCTTGCAGATCTTTAAGCAGAGCAAGACCTGAGCATTGGCACATCCAGTTGTAGTGCATAACCATGCTCTTCTGCTAATGCCCACTGAAAGGGAAAAATAAAGGCAGAAATCAAGTTCTCTGAGTACTGTGGGTGGGCTGGGATTCAGGAAAGGCCTGAGATTTCCTTGAATTCAAGCAAATAGTGGTTGGATGGTCCAAAGCATGGGTAAAGGGAGATAAGGCCTCTGCCAAATCAATTGCTAGTTTAAGTAAATTCAAATGTGGTGTCTAATTACTATCATGGCAGGGATGTCATGTTGGCAAAAAACAAGCCCTGAACTTGAAGAGATGCCCGGTGTGCATCCTGCAATAGATCTAAAATAACACTGACCGGAGCCTGCAGATCTCACGCTGGGCTTAGGAAATACCTCAGGTGTGTTTCATAGCAGCTGAAGCTGGACTAACTCGGAGCTAGAAGCAGCACAGCTCCAGTCAGGCTTTGCTTCACCACAAAGTAGTTTGACTGATGGTTAGACAGTTCAGAGAAAAGCCCAGAAAATTAATGGCTCCAGACTTGAAGTGACTGAGTGTGGGGAAAATAAAAATCCAGTAGACTTTTGCTCATTCTGTTGCCTGAACCGATTTGCAGTGGGACTGGGAAAAACCAGCAGGTGACACTGTGATCTGCACCCTTACACAGCTGAGGCACATGGATGGGGCAGATGTGACAGCAGTGCTGGGGCTTTAATTGCCCTGTGTTTTCTTCCCGACCTTGTTCTCCTGCACAGCCTTCCTCTGTTGCCTCTCTCCATGTGCCTGACACCTGGCTTTGTTTCAGCCCTGATCTCCAGAGCTGCCTCCAGCAACTGATGCAGCCCATTTCTGTGTCAGCTGACGTTTCCTCCAGAGAGGTCTGAGGTTGGAAAGACTTTCCCCCCCTCTTCCGCTGAAAACACTGTGAGTCTAGCAGGCAGCATTCTCTACATGTGTGCATTGCACCTACAGAGTCACCAGGACCCAGAACTTACTGCTTGTATGGACTTCACAGAAGAACAGAGCTGCTTGTATGTGAAATGATGACCTAAAGGACAGTTTATGTTAATGCTGTGCATTGTATGAGCTGATCCTTGATAACTTCTATGCTAATCTGCTTTATAGGCTGCTTGGAATAGAAAGCCCCATCTCTACGAGCCAAGAATCTCCAGGGCTTGTGCTGTAGGTGCAACCGAGGCTTCCTTTGGGGCGAGACTCTGTGTTCCCAGTGAGTCTCATTTCTACAGCAGCAATTCTGTACCCCTGTAGTCATGTAAATTGAATTTAGAGAAGGCAGGACTGTAATTTGTAGCCAGCTTCAGGATGCTAATTCCCTCCCACCACTTAGAAATGCGTTACCGAGTTGCATTAAGATTTCAAAGCCATTTTTATGCAACAGAAGAAAATTCCATGGAAGCACCTATTGCAGGATTGAAAAGTTCCCATGTTTTCTATTCATGTCCTGTTCAGCAGTTAGAAGATAATGCCTAGTTTTCCTCAAGAATTTCATCACAACTGATGCATCCCCCCAAAACATTTCAGCTCTAGCAAAGCAATATTTTTGTCTGTAAGTTCCTCTCATGGGGTGTTCTTAAGGGTTCCAGTCAACTTCCATTTTAAGCTCCTTTTTGTATGGCTCCAGTGCAGTAAAATGGATCTTTGCACTGACTGCTGACAGGGTCAGGTGATACTGAGTAGGAATGCAGAACTCCTAGCGTAACATCTTGCTTCTGCTCCCCCACTTACAGTACGATTTCTAGAGGATTTATTGAACTTGATATTGTGTATGAAAAACAACGACTCTGTGGTCCGCCATCACTCCATCGTTCACACAGAATGCAAAGCAGGATGATTTTCAAAAGTTTACTTTTCTCAAAGCTGAAAGTTCCGACTGTTCAGGTAAAGTTCTTGAAGTTTTAATCTGCAATTAATTGCACGCTATGGACTAATTCTTCCAAACTCCTCAGGGTAAAGCTTTGAGGTGGCTGCAGGAGGGACAAGCTAAGTGGAAGGGAGGTCATTAGACCTTGCCTAGTGGCTCTTTCAGCCAGCCAGCACACCACAACTCTTCACAGCACAGCAAGGTGAGCGAGTGTTCTTCAGGTGTGACATTGAGGCTTCTTGACCTGCAGACTTCTATTGCAAACAACTGTTTTTGGTGTAGAAAGAAGATAAGGGCCCAGTCTTTGTGGGGGCAATGGTAGATGGTGACAGGGCAGCGTTTAGCTTACAATGGGCAATGAACTACAGCTGTATTTCTCACTCCTGTCCTTAAACACCTTTCTCTATGCAATTTTCTCAGTGTCTTCACCCTCTCCATGAGGAAATCTGCTGAAATATTGGGTGTATAGGGAGGTGAGAGGATAGAGACAGATGAGGGTTAGTGCGGCTCCCCCAGGCAGGCTGTGCAGCTCAGCCTGTGCTTCCTTCAAAGCACATGTGCTCCTCTGAGGCACCTTCCTCGCTTGCCCTTGCCCCACCAGGCCTATGGATGTTACTTCACTTCTCAGGCATCTTACAGGACTTCCAGAAAACTGTTCCCACTCCTGAGCATGATTCTAGTTTATGTGTCCTCCTTCCTTTCTTTCTGTTCAACATTAAGGATCACTCCCTCTGGAAGCTTTCTGATTTCCCAGTTCTTGTCCTTGCCAATCACTCCCTCCAGCCATCACTCCTGAAGATCACTTGCTGAAGAGCTTACATCCGCTAGGAATAAATTCCTCTGTGCGCAGGCATAATCATATTAGTTTCAATTTCTACACCTTGAAAAAACATGATTTCCCACTGGATGCCCAGTGAGGAGGGGGTACAGTGTTGAAAAGCACTTTGCAGGTGGCAAAAACCAGCCCAAGCATTCCCAGAGATGTAGCAAGATGACCCCTCTCATTGTGCTGCACATCTCAAATCAGTTTCAATTGTGATTTTCTTTTTTCTACCCCAGTTGCAAGCTTACTTACAAGGAGAAGCATTCACTGGTTTTGGCCTTGTAGCGTGAAATTCATGTCCCTGTCGCATTCCTTTGGCTTTTCTCTTGTGTTCCTTACTGTGCTTTCTAAGGGCTTAAAAATGATGAGCTGTTAGGACAATAGAATTTTTTAATTAGTCTGAGTGTGATGTTCAGAGGAACTGAGAGAGCTGGGGAACCCCTTGGAATTCATTAGGTGCTGGAGTAAAGCTGCATACCAAGCTACATGTTCATATTTCAAAGATTTTTATAAAATACTGTTTAACCAGAGTGCGCAGGACTGCAGAAGGGTGATCCCTGCAGAGCATTTACAATGGGAGAGGAAGATAAAGAATTGGGCATAATTACCTTGCAGTTGGATTCCGACAACAATCAGCAATCAAACGGGTAAAAAGTTAAGCTCTTAAATTTATTTAACGTGGAGGTACAGAATGTCCTTTCCCAAGAAGCTGCAGCACCTTTACATGGATCGCACGAAAGGCTGCCACAGGAATTAATTTGATTTAACTGTTTTTGCCACCTTTTCTCTGCGAGGTGATATGGCTGGCTGCCAAGACAGATAAGAAGGCTGCGTTGTGGATGGGTGCTCACAATGTTTGCCAATTTGAGCCTTTTATCATAAGGGCTCTTTCATCATCTTCAGGCAAACTCAAAGTGTTCCGGGCTGTTATCGTTTCAACAACTTAAAGTACACCAGGCACATCATGGGTATAGAGAGCAGCCTGTGTCCCTGGCTGAGAGAGGATTTCTTAATCACTGTTTTCTGAGGTAGTTTTTCACTTTCAGGAGGTCACTGCACAAACCCAGTGGATGGCTGTGTCATGACCAGTTGAGTTTATCACCGAAAGGGAGGGGTGATTTAAGTCTAGTGTAGAAGAAAAGGAATTTCTTGAATGGGAACCTAAGGCAAACACAGCAACCCATGCTGGTTCTGAGCCAGCCAGTCCTGGAAGCATCTTCTCCCCATAGTGGAAGCACTCAAAGCTTCATGCACATTGTTTTGAGGTAACCTGACTCTACAGTGTTTTCCCTTGCAATCAGCACAAAGGCTGCTGAGAAACATTGCTTGGCCAAAGCTGCAAGAGTAGAAGGGATGGCTGGAGCTGGAAGGACAAAGGACATTTGGCACAGAGCACAGCAAGAAAACATCATTTGGGCTAAGAACAGATTTATGTGGGAAATGACTTTCAAAGATCATCCACAAGCATCTGAAGCCATTGATAGCCAACAGCAAGTGTTTAAGAAAGCTCAGTTGTGAATGAAACACCAGGAAAATGATCCAAAATGGGATCAATGCAGAATAAGTCAATAAATCTGGAATTGCTTAACTGGGGAGATGCTGAGAGGATTTTTGTAAGAAAAGTTTTTAAACTGATTAATTAAAACCCAGCCTTTTACTAATGGTTTTTCAGCCAAGCTTGTTAGTTGATTAGAGCCTGTAATACTTTCCAGATTCCTGAGAAAGGAAGAGTATCCCAATACGTGCTAGAGACAGCTAGTCATAACCAAACTACTATTTCAAGAACTAGTGATTATGGTTGATAATTATACCCGATTGAAAACATCCCTTGAGGTAGGGATGAAATGGGGGCAGGGTCAAATGGGGTCATCTGTCACCTTTAATTTGTCCTCAATTATTAATGACAGCCTGTAATTGGGGGGGGGAGGGTAAATTAATGCTTTGATCCTTGACCACATGAAGTACCGCACAGCATCATCACTCTTACAGGCAGGCTCAAGCTAAGCATGATCTGCTGTTCATGACAGCAACTCCCATCCTAGAGGCAGATCTCTCCTTTTGCCCTTCAGCTGGGCTGGCTGCTGCAGGCCTACAGGTTCCTGGCCTTGACAAACTAGCTCCAGCAGTTGCAGCAACAACTCTTCTTGTGAGGGCTTCAGTGGAACATAAGAGACACTTGTCGTGAGGGGGTTTCCTTGGCTGCATGTGAGATGCTTAGGCTGTGGAGAATGCCATCCTGTGCATAGTCAGTCCCTGTATGCAGGGTGACAGTGAGAACTGTGTGTCTAATTTGGGCGGCAGCAGATGGCTTGTTTAAGACAGAAAGAGACTTGTACCACCAGCAAAGCAAAGGGATAATGTGTTCCTTCTGCAGCACAGATCTCCTAAGTGACTCATGACTCTTCTGCAGCTCACACTGGCATCCCTTGGTCTGTGTACCGTGACTGCACATTTTAAAAGTCAGGATATAGCTCTTCTTCTCCGGTACCTTTGAATCTGTACTGACAAGATGATTTTTTCTCTGAAGAACGTCCAGTGCACACGACAGTTCCTTATGGTTTGATGGGCAGGTTGCTCTTTTCTTCCTCGCGGACAAAGGATAGACATTATGAAATAATCTAACCAGTGAAGCTCTCAGGAGACTTTGATTCCCGGGTGCTCGTTGCATGCATAATTACCATATATGTGACTAGTATCAGGCATGGCTGGTGTTATGCTGCCTGAGCCACATCGATGTTTCTCCTGCAAGCCTTGTTTCAGAGCTGATTTCAGTTACATTTCATCAGGTGATTAAAATTGCCTGTGTCTCCTTTCTGTATGTGTTTAAATTTCTCTGCCTTACACTTAAAGATGTATTTCACTGCTAACTAGAACAGAAACTGGTTTGGGCATGTGCTTTAATGGTCATCTTCTGTCTAATGGTCTTATTTAAGCATGACTTCCCATGGCAGCAAAGCCCTGGTATTAGCTGAGCTGTGTGTGCAGGCTGCTCATTGTGAAAGCACACAGTGATGGTTCCCCTGTAGCTCCCTGGAGTCGTGGCCATTTCACCACTGTCCTTGCTGGAATGTTAGAAAGCTGTTGAAAATTCTATTGCTTTCCTCCTTCAAACCAAATGGCTGTCTTGATCTGGCTTTCTGTGCAAATTTCAGAACCTGCTCCCTGGTACAACACAATTTATACTGGCTGTAACTTGAGTGTGATCCCAGTCAGTGCAGATCATGTAATGTTCACTGCAACATCTGTGATGACAAAACACCACTGAGAACTTCTCCCGGAGTAGGGAGACTGCTGGCCAGAAGACCCAAATATTAAGAATATGTCAGTGCTACTGTATCTTAAGCTTTCCTTAAATTCTCTGGATAACTTTTACTATTTTATGTAGAGAAAAGCAAACCTGTACCGACTGCCGTGTGTCCACAGGCTGGAATGCCATGTGGATAAGGAACCCACCTTGTTTGCGCGGCATCACAGAGCCAGAGAAGCTGCAGTAGGTCTTCTTATCTCAGCAGCCTGGTCATGCCACCATCTTTTCTGTTTCCAAGCTGCATCCAGTTGGAAATACTCAAAATCCACCTCTGACAGTTGTGTAAAAGAAAGGCTGTGGCCTCAGTTCAGCTTCCCTTGAATGATGAGCTGAAACCTGCCACGGTGTTTCACAACAGCACCTTTATTGGCAAAACTTGCCACAGAGGCCTGGGATAGGTGACCTTTGCAAATGAATAATCAACATCTTAAAGAACAGTCTTGCGTAATGAAGTTGATCCTGGGGGTGCACCCTCTGCCTGCACTGAACTAAAACGCCTGTCTTCATTCTGCAAAGTATATTGAGAAAAAAGATGATTCTTAAATTTGTCTTTAGTTTTCATATATAAACCCGTTCACCTCCCATGGGAAGAAGAGGCCCAAAGAATGAGTAAGGCAGCTTAAATACTCAAAACCCGTCAGAGCAGTAAGTGATCACAACCTGTTGATCAGTCAGGTTTTATTTGTAGCAAATTTCAAGTTGTCTTTTTCTCAGATCTCAGGGCTAAAAGGCACCTCATCTTTCATGAAAGGTACTAAAATAAAAATCCAACTATCAGAAATAAATGACAAATCCTAAGTCAGAAAAAGGGGTCCAAAGGTTTATCAGAGAACTTACATTTTTCCAGGTTGTTTTTGGACATGAAACTATTCCCTTACAGCCAAGCAGACTGGTTGAGAAACTTGTCAGTAATCTGTGTTACTGACAGTGAGTTAAACACGTTGGCAGACTTTGTATAAAGAAGCAGTTGATCTTCCTGCAGTCTGGGAAAGGGGAGGAAAGGAAGAGTTTTGTTTCCCTGTTCCCTATACCCTCTATCCTGTAGTATGAGAATCTGTGCAAAGGTCATCGCTGAGCATTTTTACAACTCTTGTAAAAAAGTAAAAACACTAATAGCAGTGTTAGTGGCTGTGGAAATAGTATCAACATGAAAAAAGCATCCTCATATATATGAAATACGTACATAACCTGCGTGCTCCCTCGTTCTTAGGAGGGCTATTCACGCTCTTACAAACCAGTTTTAGCAAATCCTTAGTGGTGGTTAAGGAATATGCAAGCTGAGAGTATGCAACTGGTTTTATATCTGGCTGAAATGAATGGAAAATGTTGGACTGCCTTGGTCAGAAAGCAGTGGTGGAAAAAAAGTTGGGTAATTAAAAAAATAACATAAATGAAGTGTGTGTGCATAGTTTGTTAGTTACAACTTTAGATTCAGCATTCAGTTGTGTCCCAATGCTGTCCTTTTTTTATTCTTTTTCATGGCTTTCTCCCTCATAAAAGCCTTGCTGGAGAAGGTTTAGACCTGCTGAACAAAACCCACATTGACTTCTTGCTGAGAACTTAGCGAGGGAGGCTGTTTCACTCAAAAGACACTCTATGACTGCCTATGTAAAGGACAGCCACTCGGAATATTCCTGGAGTCCTCACAGAGGTAAGAGTGGACTTCATTTATTGCCTTAATCAGTGCACTTTTATAGGGTTTTACAAGGGTTCACACGGCATAAGCAAAACCACTATTGGCTAAAATAAATTGACCATGCGTGTTTACTCCCACATGAATGGTTACCTGCAGATCCGCATGCGCCTCTATGTCAGTCTCTCCTCCCTATTCTGTGGTCAGCATGTCTTGCTTATCATTCTCAATCTTGTTTACAACATCACTGTTCCTCCCCATTCTCGTTATTCCAGGAGGCTTCAAGGACACTGCCTCTAGGGCTGCAGGCTGGGTTGTGCAAATAGGCCTTGAGCAAAATATTGTGCCCTTGATCCGCTAGGATATTCTCAACACCTATGCCCAGTGTGGTTACATGTAAAGTCCAGGAAACTGAGGTTCCTTGGCTCGTGTCTCTCTTGGTGTTCTCCATAGCCCACTTGGCCTAACTGCAGTGGTCACAGCAAGGCATAAAACTGAATGAGGAGCCTGCAGCAACCAGGTTCACAGATGCATCTATCAATAAGGACATGTCTAGACCAGGAGTGAAGCTTGTGCACAGGCAGGAGGCTCAAGGGCTTTGATAATTGGCAGTGTTTGTGTTGTAGAGGTGAAGAGACAGCAGGGAGAGGAAGGCTCTAAAAAGTCACCAGTCCTAGTACTGCAAATCCAGCTGTGGCAACAGTGACTATTTGGACACAGCATCGTGCTCCACAGGGCATTTGTGTGGCCGCTGACCAGGGGTATGAGACTAGATAGACCCTGCTGCACTCTAACTTGTACTGCTCCCCAGATAAGGGATGTGGGGTTCTAGAACCAGCAGCACTGTCTTGCCTGCTTCTGTGCCTGCTGTGTTGTGTCAGAGTTCATCTGGCTTTCAGAGATTACACACATACCTTTCCCTCTAAGGCTCTGTACTGTGCTCAGCCTAAGTCACTGTGACTGTAGGCCCAGAAGTCATTAAAGATTTATGTGAGCCACACTTTTAAAAACAAAAATCAGATTTAAAATCCTCCAGGGCACCTGCCCTGGGTGAGTCAAATGTTATAGTAGCCCGTCCTGTTGTGGCAGCCTGTCAGTGTTTGTGCACTTCCCCGCATCCTCCTCCTTCCTTTCATAGCCCTACTTTCACTTTCATTTCTCTGTCTCTCGTGATTCTCGGTTCTTTGCACATTGTCCTTTTGCTTGGTGCTGCCTTCCTCAGCTACCGAAGCACTTATAATTCCTGTTGGGATATCTTGGTCTCAAGAAATTCCTAACGTTCTTGTGTTACTTTTTGCTTTTTGTTTTCCTTCATGACTGTCTGTCTTTCAGATCTGTCTCAAGTATCAGCTTTAAGCCACTAATAACCAGGTTCTTATTTGTGTAGCTAAGTAGCAGCCTGGGAACTGTCAGAAAAAGGGATAGGATTGAGTATTTTCCAGGCTCCAGGGAGTGTAACCTCAACCCTCACCCTCATGCAATTTACATGACCTTTGTGGATTTATGAATGGACCAGAAGACCCTTTTTCTGTCATACCCATCCTCTTTTTCCCCCAAATTAATTTTTTTTTGCACTGTTACCTGCTTGGAACTATGTCTCACGCTTAGTGTTAAAAGGAGAAAATGTTATTTCTAACATTCATATCTTTGTAACTCTAACCTCACAAAGTCTATTCAGACTAAATAGCAGTGCAAATCACTAAACAGAAACCTTGAGCCTTGTTTCTGTGCTTCCAGGATTCTGGCTCTTGACTCATCGTATGAGCCAGTCACATTACTTTTTCTCTGAAAGGGGTCTAACAATAATATAAGAAGAATTGCTGTGATTCTGGAATTACTGCTGACAACATAAGAAAACATTATCCTGTGGTTGCTTTGCCTAATGACTGTAGGGATCTGGAGTGATTCACAGGTGCAGCCAAGCCGCAACCAGCAAACAGCATCAAGTAAAAGAGGTGCATGAGTCTTATTTTGCCTATTCTTCACCTTCCAAATCCCGAGGCCAGCAGAGAACTGCTATCAGCCATGGATGGAAGGGATGGATTTGACCTGCTTCCCACTACAGTCCTGCTGCCACACCTCCAGGGACAGAGCTGATGGCAAAGGAGGAGAGCCTGCAGTGAGTAAGGATCAAGATCCTCAAGAAGAGCATCAAGCAGCATTTAGGAACACATAAACCTAACACGTGCTACTAACAAGTTAGTCTTTCCATTCTAAAAATAAAATACCCATACATGCTGCTACGTATGGAACTGCAGGGTAGGGGTTGCGGTGGAACTGCTATCAAAAACTTCTGTGGCAAAGGAGTGATGCCTACAGGACCGTTCTAATCTGCATGGCATTTCAATTGCTGTGTAATAAATTGGCTTCTTCACTGCAGCATGGTGGGCTTATGGGCAGACAGATACGAGGGAGCTAGTGTTGGCAGTTTATTTTGTGACTGTAAGCTGTTCAGGGATGCTGCTTCGCGTAATTGTAATTAAAACATGTTTTATTCTTCACTGTATTGTTCTGCAAGCCACAGACTTGGTTGCATTTTCAAATATATCAGCTGTATGTAAATGCATGGGAAACAAAGGAGCATTGCAACTTTCTCATTGCTCAGAGTACTGCTTCATCCTGCAGTTGTAGGCTTTTTACTATCAGGCATTGCAACAGCTGGAAAATAAGAAGCGAGAATGCAGCAAGCATGACTGCTATTTATTGATGGCCCACTCCTGAGCTGGTTGCCGTTCTGCGACACTCCCTGCATTGTCCTGCTGCCAATCTACTGGTACAAAGCCACGGCATGCGACAATAATAATTTTAAAACGGGACATCTTAACCCTTGAATTACGTTAGAAATGCAGCAGCTTGCAATAGCCCTGTTTGCCTAATCAGCAGTGTTTGGGCCCCCTTCTGCGAGCTACGGGTAAGCCCAATGACTCTGCTCACCGAAGCCCCATTTGTCACCAGCGAACCCTCATCTCAGGATAAGGCAAACAGGGAGGGCTGCTGCTCGCTGGTTTTAGGTCAGGTCTTCAGCTCGTTCCACCATCGTGCCCAACTGAACTCATTAGACAACCGTGAGGCTAGGCCAGGAGACAGCACGACCGGGCGTTCCGGGTGTCGCCGCTCTCAGGTCCCGCGCCTCAGCGCAGCCGCTTTTCCCTTAGAAAAAAGAAAGCAGAGCAGAGGCAGCGTCTCCCCCAAGGGCCCCTCCCGACTGCGAGCAGCGGCACCAAGGAAGCAGCAGGCAGCAGGCGCCGCCAGTCCGCCGCAAACCACCACTCGACCCCTCTCACGCGGGGCGAGCCCCGCCCCAGCGTGCGCTGCGCACGCGGCCGAGCGCGATGACGTCAATAGCGACGATAGGCAGAGGGGCGCGCTCCCCCCGCCCCTCCTCTCGCCAGCAGCCCTTGCACAATCCGAGCCCGTTGGGATCGTGAGCGCCAACGGCCGCCTTCGGCTCTGCGCACGCGCACTGGCACGAAGGGAGGGAAGGAGGAGGAGAGGGGAAAAGGAGGGGGAAGGAGGAAGGAGAGANGCGCGCGCCCTTCCCCCCTCCCTCCTGTCCACTGCTCTGCGCGTGCCTCTCCCGCGCCGGCGGGGCCGCGGCACCATGAACGGGTCCCGCTGAGTGCGGCCGTGCGCCTCCTGCCTTCAAGCGCGGCCAGCTCCGTTGCATGTTCGCACCCGCACCACGCCGAGGATGCTGAAGATGAAGCTGCCCCTGAAGCAG
>VZRI01007020.1:10459-50953 GCA_013397515.1 Upupa epops | reverse complement strand
CACGCTTAGCACACCGAGCGGCGGCGTCGAGCCCGGCGTCGCGGCGACCCGCACCGATAAGGAGACGGTGTACGAGTGGTTCGGTCTGGTTCTGGGTTCTGCGCAGCGGTTGGAGTTCATGGTAGGGCTACTGGACCTGTGCAACCCGCTGGAGCTGCGGTTCCTGGGCTCCTGTCTAGAGGACCTAGCCCGCAAGGACTACCACTGCTTGCGCGACTCGGAAGCCAAGGCCAACGGGCTCAGCGACCCCGGACAGCTGGGCGACTTCCGCGACCCCGCCGTGCGCTCCAAGCTCATAGTGTACCTGGCCCTGCTGGGCTCCGAGAACCGCGAGGCCGCCGGCCGCCTGCATCGCCTCCTGCCCCAGGTGGACTCGATCTTGCAGAGCTGCTCGGCGCGGCGGCCCGCGGCCGGCACTGTCGAGGAGGATGGTGCTGAGGAGGAGGACGTGATGGTGGTGATGGACGGAGCGGGAGAGAACGGGCAGAACGGCCTCCCCGCCGCCCAGGGCCTGGGCTTCGGCGAGCAGGAAGAGCTGCTGCTGCTCTTCACCATGGCTTCCCTGCACCCGGCCTTTTCCTTCCACCAGCGGGTGACCCTGCGGGAGCACCTGGAGCGGCTGCGAAGGGCCTTATATGGGGACCAGGAAGAGGAGGGCTTCGGTCGCCACCAAGCTCAGGTAACGCCGCGTCCTTCGTTCTCCCCACTGCGCCATCTCGACAGGCGGTTTCCTCCTCCTCCCTTCGATCACCGCCGACCCCCATTTGCCAGCAGCTGAGGGCGGCCGCTTGCCTTTCCCCCGAGCCCACCATTGGCATGTGGCCCCTCCCGTTGCCCCTCGGTGGTCGTTCTGTTTCCCCCCGCCCAGGACACCCCCACAAGCTGCTACAAAGAACTGCTAAGGCCTGGCTGACTGCCTTGTATGCTGTAGGCTACTGGAGATGTTGTGTGATGCAGAAGTGCAAGCGACAGCTTGACTGAAGTTGCGAAAATAGTTATAGTGTTAGATGGAAACCATACAGTCAGAAAGCATTCTCTAGGCGCTTAAAACAACAAAATGAGATGAAATAGCTTTTTATGGAACCCCTTTCTCCCCTCTAAGTGAGACTTGGGCTAGACTTGGCAAGGATCAAGGCCACAGTTGGGGGCCACCTACTCTAAAGTCTATCTCTCTGAGAAACCATGTTCAGTGAGGTTGACTGAAGACGTTTGGGAAGGGGTGGTAACCATTCTGCTGAAATAGCAAATTGAAATGACACAACTGGAGCTTCTGTTGGGTGTCTGTCAGAAAACAGCAAAGCACATATTGAAAGCAGATGTGCCACTTGTTGCTGGAAGGTGGGTGTCACTGGGAATAAAGGATTTCAGATGGAGGCACTGAAGAATTTTCCTGTGCAGCAGCTATGTCTAAAGGAAGGTCTTCTCCCAGTTCCAGTCATGCCCACCCTTCTGACAAGCACTGCTTTTAAAATCTGCCCCACATGCAACCAAGCCGTCATCTTGGAGCTCTGCAGTTGGTCTATAGATGGCCTCTGGTACAAAGGGGCAGAAAGGGCTGGAAGATAGGTGTTTGTGATGCTGTTCAACTGAGCGCATCGGGATGTACTTAACAGGAAAAGGTACAAAGCAGTAAAGGGATAGGATTTTGTTTGTATGTTTGCTTGCAGTGCTACCCAGTTCAGCCACTCCTGGAAAACTGTTTAATGCTGTCTGCCATGTGAAAGGAATGGCTCAAAGATGAGGTATGTTCTAGAGTACTCAGAGGAGACAGGGATGAAATTCAAATATATTAATCAAATATTTGTATCATTTTAAGGCCAAAGCATATTTGGTACTGACAGGTCATAAACTTGTGGGTAGCTGTTGTGGTACTGAAGTCATAGTGAATTTGTAGCATACGTCCAAAAAGGGCTTATTTTGGCTCAATGCCCTGCGTGAATTCTAGCTCTATCCCAAAGTGAATCCTGGAAAGCCATCTCTAGGGGAAGAAGATCGGGTTGCAGGAAGTGATAAGACACTTGATGGTTTTAAAGTGGTAATATCTGGAAACATACTTCCTGCCTGAAACTGGCACATCAGCTGTAGGTGCTTAGCATGTTCCACCAAATGCATTTGGAGATCAAGCTCTGATGAACTACTAGAATTGAAGTCTGTTTTGTGCAACATTCTGGCTTCAGCATAAAAGCAGTGTTCCAGGTTGTGGCAGACTTGTTTAGTCAGGGAACGCTGACAGACTTGGCTGAACATCTACATCATGTATTTCCTAGTCCACATGGGACTAAAATGGCATCCCTTCTGCAGGCAAATCCTTCCTAATGGTTAAATTAAATACAGCAGAGCCCCTTCTGGGAAATAATGGCTGACAGAGAACAGAAGATTGAAAGGTTTGTGCTGGGTGTTTTCAGTTCATGCTCACAAGGATGGTGGGACCCTAGCAGGTTCAGTGCTGGAGATGGAAATAAGCACCGGTTAAAGACTTCTCTAGCAAAATGCAGCTGTTCTGTTAAATTGATTTAAAATCCTGTAGAATGTTCACAGGCTTTTTTACCCTCTTCTAATATCTGAAATTTAAATGCCTTCAAGGTGTGTGGCTGTGAACTAAGACAGTTCATAAAGCGGTCTTGGAATTTTCCTTTGGCTGGCCTCGGGTTAGTGTTTTCTCCTGGGCTCCCGCTCGTGCTGTGGCCAGCAGCCCCGTAGCACCAACGGCCTGCGCCGGCCTGGGCCTGGGCCGTGCCTGAAGCGGGCGGGACCTGTCGCCTTTTGCAGTGACTGCTTGGGACTCTAATTATCACTTAAATCTAATTTTCTGTGGGCAAAAGAACCGGTAAGAGGGAATGAGAACGCGGGCTCTGACCCCAGGGGTACTGTAACGGCCAGAAGCCACTTTCCTTTCCCAGCCTGAGCGCAGAGGGTAGAGGGGAGGAGGTGACCTCTCGCTTTGCTTGAGGTGAGGATTATGGCGCTTCCACAGTCCCACGAGGGCACAGCCTTTGTTCCCTGCCCCGCCGGTGGAAGCGAAGGGGCAGGGCCCGGCTTGCCACCCCGTGGAGCCTCTCCCGGCCTGGGCTGCGGCGGCGAATGGCCGCGACTGCTTCCCGTCCTAGCCAAGATGGCGGCAACGGCAGCGTTTACGCTTCGGGTCACGTGTCGCAGGGCGGTTCCCCGGGAGGGGGAGGGTGGTGTCCCGCAGCCCCCGCAGGCCGGAGGCGCCCGCGTTCCAGGCCGACCAATGGGAGATCTCCGTGGCGGCACGTGCCGCCGCCGCAGTGGGCCAGGGTCATTCCGGTGGCCCGGTCCATCCCACCCGCCGACCTGGGAGCCGACCCGGACCGCTGCGCTATAGGTGCCGCAGACCGCCAGAAGGGGTCCGGGTTACCGAGCAGAGAAGTTCCCTTCTGAGGGGCTGCTGACACAGATCTGGACTTAACTGCTCACAGCTCTGGAACGGCGTGAAGGGTGGGAGGTCGGTGGGAAAGGGGTGGTTCAC
The DNA here is from genome assembly GCA_013397515.1 of Upupa epops. NCBI lineage: Eukaryota > Metazoa > Chordata > Aves > Bucerotiformes > Upupidae > Upupa > Upupa epops. The sequence goes on along the minus strand of VZRI01007020.1, from coordinate 47,463 downwards.
ATCTCCCGTGCAGACCTTGTGTCTGCCGTGAAGTAACCTGTAGAGGTGACGGACTGAACTGGGTAGCTTATTCGTCAAGGTCAGATCCTTAGGGTAAGGGCTGAATTATCGCACGTGGCAACGAAATGGCTGAGTTTGAGGTGTGGAGAGCTATAACATAGAACTGCAGCAAGCAGTAGAACTCGAGGGGTTCACCAGCAGTTTGTGGGCAGTTTACTGGAACATTAAAGCAGCTCGCTTTTTCCCATGGTTGGGCCTAACTTCTCTGTCTGAATCTGTGCTAAGAAGCTAGAGTACACGTTAAAGTTCCTTCTCGACAAAGGATTAATAGGGTTGGTTGCTGCTGCTTGTCATCTATTTTAGTGGACCTTTAAGAACTTAACATTTTCCGGTGATGAGTTTCCAAGAAATTTAGCTGGAGATGGACAATAAATTCAGAAGCTGTAGGAGAGAGAACCACAGAATGGCAGGGCATGGAGAAGGGGCTTCTGAAGATCATCTAATCTAACCCTCCTGCCAGAGCAGGATCCCCTAGGTAGGATCCCAGAGAAACATGTCTAGGATGGTTTTGAATGTCTCCAAAGAAGGAAACTGACTCCACAGCCTCTCTGGGCCGTATGCTCCAGTGCTCTGTTAATGTGGAAAAGTTTCACCTTATGTTCAAATGGAACCTGCAGTGTTCCGTTTTGACTGCTGTCCTTTGCCCTGTTCATCAGCACCATGAGAAGAGCCTGGTCCCATCCTCTTGACACCCTTTAGATATTTCTAAGCGTTTGAAACTCTCAAGTCTCCTCCCTTCTAGGCTAAGCAGCCCCAGCTCTCTCAGCCTCTCCTTGTAAACCATATGGTTTAGTCCCCTGCTCATCTTATTCTCTTTGGGTTGGACTCTCCCGTAACTTCTTGCTCTTGAACTGGCAGGGCCAGAACTGGTCTGTTGTAGTGGGATCAGCATTACAGTATTCTTTATAATTGTATAAATACTGGGTTTTTTTTAAGAGAGCATTATGAAACACTTCCTTTTTACTTAAGGTAGAAACTTGATACTATTTGCAGATTTTTAAACAAAGGTGAAGTCCAACTGCTTTGGAAAAAAACAAACCATTGGTGCATTGAGCTATTCTGAATATGAACTTCAAAGTTGGAGTATGAGAATATATCAGCATTCACATCTGTAGTCAAAACAAGCATTAATGTGTAAAGAGTCTGCTGATATGTATTGGTTTAACACATAATCATTGTAATTGTTCCAGTATATTGTTACAACATAGTAATTGTTCCAGTAACTATTTCATGGACTCATCTTGGTTGTAAGGGGCCTCAGAGATCACCTAGTTCCAAACCCCTCTCACAAGATCAGGCTGCTCAGAGCCCCATCCAGCGTGGCCTTGAACACTTTTAGAGATGGAGCAGCCATAACCTCCCTGGGCAGTGTGTTCCAGTGCCTTATCACCCCTAGAGGGAGGAACTTTGGAAGACCTAATCTAAATCTACCTTCTTTCATTTTGAAACAATCCCACTTGTCCTGTCTCTAGAGCCGCTTGTAAAAAGTCCTCCCTCAGCTTTGCTGTAGCTCCCTTCAAGTAGTGGAAGCTGCCTTAAGATCCCCTAGAACCTTCTTGCTCCAGGCTGAACAGCCCAAACTTCTTCAGCATGTCTTCACAGGAGAGGTGCTGCTCTGATCATCCTCACAGCCCTTCTCTGGACTGTTCCAGCAGTTCTGTGTCCTATTTGTATTGGGGATGCCAGAATTGGACACAAGGCTCTGTGTGAGGTCTCAAAAGAGCGGAGCAGAGGGGCAGAATCTCTTCCCTTGACCTGCTGTGACTCTTCATTTGATCCAGTCCAGGACACAGTTGACCATCTGGGCTGTCTTCACACACTGCTGGTTCATGTTGAGCTCATCTGCCAACATCAAATCATTCTCCTTGGGGCTGCTCTCAATCTATTAAACACCCAGCAGGGATTTGAACAAATAACTTAATTATTGATTATATTTGGGGGAAAGTGGCTGGAAAGCTGTTTGACAGAAAGAAATGTGGGAGTATTGACTTATCGTTGGCTGAATCTGAGCCAGCAATGAGCCTAAGGTGGTTGAGAAGGCCAATGGCATCCAAGCCTGCATCAGACAGAGTATGGCCAGCAGAAAGAGTGACGTGATTGCCCTCCTGTACATTATCCAGTGGACACTGGTGGAGGCCACACTTTGAGTACTGAGTTCAGTTTTGGGCACCTCAGTACAAGAAGGACGTTTTGGTGCTGGAGTAGATACAGCGAATGGCAACAAGGCTGATGAATGTTCTGGAGAACAGGGATTATGAGAGGCAACTGGGGCTGTTTAATCTGAAGAAAATGAGGCTAAGGGGAGACCTCACTGTTTACAGCTGTCTGAAAGTGAGTTGCAGAGAAGTGGGGATTGATCTATTCTCACAAGTAACAAGGGATAGGACAAGAATAAATGGCCTCAAGTTGCACCAGGGGAAGTTTAGATTGGACATTAGGAGATACCTCTTCATTGAAAGAATCTTCAGGCCTTTGAGTAGGCTGTTGAGGGAACTAGTTGAAGTGGCATCCCTGGCTGTGTTTATAAGTAGCTGTAGAGCTTAGGGACAGGGTTTAGTGGTAGGCTTGGGACAGTTGGGTTAATGGTTGAACTTGATGATCTTGATGTTTTTTTCCAACTCATATGATTCTGTGGTTCTGTATTTGCTTAGTAAGTGCATCAGTGTCAAAGCTGTTTTGACTTCACTGCTTATCTTGCTGTATCCCATCTAAAGGCTATGACCATAATGCTGAAATACTGAAGGGGATCTGATACAAGTGCTAACATAGCAGATGTGGCTTGTGTTAAGACACTGGGACATTTAATTTGGCACAGTTGACAGTAATACAACGGTTCTGTTGAAATAAGCAATCTCCTGGAGATAATGGTTTGCTGAATGTATTATAATTAGCTGACTGGAGGATTCTTTACAGAAAAAGCCTCTGCTTACAAATAAGGGGAAGGAATATATTTACAGAGTGTTTTTCTTACTAGGCTTCTATTTATAGCATATTTTGTCTGTAAATTAGAAGAATGCTGTTATCATTGATCATCAGTGACTTGCAGCAGAACAAGGTAGTAGAGCTTAATTTTGGAATCCAAGAGCTTGGTCTGTGGGAACAAAAGTACAGAAAACCCCATTTTGAAGCTGCAGTGTACTCTTCAGTGTCATAGGGTTGAGTGTAAGGAAAAATATAGCTGCAGAGTCTGGTTTAAAGAAGCAACAGAAAGATAAAAATTAATTTTTACTGTTGGCAAACATCTTTTAAATGCTGCTGCACTCCTGGAAAATACAAGTAGTTTGCTTACTGAGCTAAAAAACATTTTGGATCCCTCAGTGAGCCTAACACCTTGTCTCTGAACAGGAATTTCTCTGTCTTTAAACAGGAGTTAAGGATTTTTAGAAACATTACTGGAGGTCTTCTGGAAAGGAAGTTATAGCTAGATAAAAGGCACTGTGTAAAATGTTGGACTGTTGTCTCAGCGTGCATAGTAATGTGACCGGAAATAGCAGAGTAAGAACTTGTACTGCTCTCAGGTGTTTTAGTTGTTGAGTCCTAAATAGGAGCTGTTAGGACAAAACAAGTTTGTAGCCTTGCCCAGTTCCTTTATACCAGGGTTAATTCGCACCACATTGTTTTCCATGCCATTTTCTTCTCCAACATACTAAATGAGCACTGGCGGTATTGAAAAGTTACCCACAATTCACTAGTGCTTGTATGTAGATTGCTGTTGTTAAAATGTAGTCTGGTTTTCAGTGTTGCCTAACTTACATGTAGATAGCAGAGTCTCATAGGGCTGGGAATACCAAGAGCTCCTGGCTCTTTCTGAAGAACTGCAGGAAAGGGTGCAGAACTGCTGCAGTAAGATGTCTGTATCTATGAAACCTTTGAATTTTGTAGGATTCTGTCTGCTTAAATTGCTGCTACTTCATTTACTTGCCCATATCAGTATCTAACTGTCCTAAAAAATGTTATGGCTGATTCTCAATTAACTACAATTAATGCTAGATGTCTACTTTTCCTCCAGGACTCAGTGAATTTCTGTAGAATCTTCCAGTTCTAATAGATTATACTTTCAGAGACTGGAGTGCGCAGAGGAGAAGCTCAGATTTGGCTGGAAACGGCATTCCTTCATGAGCTTCCTGCATTTTCTCAACCTCTTTAGGCTTGTCATTTTTGGGAGAAGAAAGTAAGAATGCTTTTAATAGTGAAGGGAGATTTAGTGCCTTAGGAAGTGTCTTAAGACTGAGATAAGAACATGACAGAGAGATTTTCTGTTACTTGGAACTGCTGTACATGAAAGAGCACCGCTGAGCTATGCTGCTTAGACCTCTTGAGTTCAGGTATCGGACAAGATGACCTAATACTCTCTGCCTGTAGTTAAAAGGGGGTAATGAAGGCAGTCTCCTCTCAGTCCGAATTGTAGGTAGTGAATCACTCTTAAGGGGTGATGTTTGTAAGTCTGTCACACTAGGCAATTGGGAGAATTTTTTTGCATTAGTCTGAACTAACATATTCAAGTAATTCTCTTACTCGCTCGGCAGGCGATGTTAGCAGTACTGAAGTTACGCACAGTTGTAGGAGGAACAGCTAGCTGGCCATGCAGGAGCATCTGAATTGTTGCACTACTGGGATTAGTTTCAAGTTTTCCACTTTGTCGTGGGTTAGCTAGCTTGACTGTGACTGTTGTTGAACTCCAGTGAAAAGCTCAGACACAGATGAGACTGGAGAGAAAGAACACACTGTGTTTCTGGCAAACACAAGGCACTGTAATTGCTGTAGCTGCCATGTCTGGTAATTGCCACAGACTTTGATAGCTGAAGTTATTAGTGCTGCCTAAGAGGTAGGTATGTCCTTTGTATCATAGTTGTCATGACTTCAGTGGCATGAGCTAGTGCGTGATTACTGCTTTACCTCCCCGAGTCAGCTGATGTTTTTTCAAAAGGTTTCTGTCTCCCTTGTAATGTTTTGTTGCTGCTGTTACAAGTGAGCTCTTAAAATAGCTTCACTAAACAAAGATGCTGTAAAGTATTCTTGGGGAACTGTGCAATCCAATTTCTAGAAACAAGTGAATAGGGCAGGTGCACGTTATCCATTTGAACTATATTTATTTCCCTTACTAATGGATTTCTTATCTGGTCACAGAACCACAAAATGATTAGGGTTGGCCGTGATCTCTCAAGATCGTTCTGTTTGTCACCTGCCCATACTTAAGCGGGACCACTTACAGCTGGTTTATCAGGACCATATTCAGATGGCTGTGGAGTATCTCCAAGCATGGAGACTCCGTAACCTGTTTGGGGAACCCGAGACAACACTCAGTCACCCTCACAGTAGAAAAAGTGTTTCCTCATGTTGAGTCCATGCTTGTTGCCTCTAGTCCTTTCTTTCACTGGGCACCACTAAGAAGAGCCTCGATCCATCTTCTGTGCACCCTCCCTTTTTACATATACCCACACAGAGGTGTTTTTTTGCCCTTTTCTACACAGATGCTTTCTAGCTGAGGAGGTCCTAGTTTGTCTCTTGCCTGTAGTTGTTACTTCACAGGTGCAGGGCTTTACATTTTCCTTTGTTGAACTTGAGAAATGAGCTGACAAGACCTTCATCCAGGCTGTGTTTCTGTGTACGGTGTTACTGTTCTGGTGGTTGATAGTGCACGGGAAGAGGTAAGTTAACTTTGAAGCACTTAATTTGTTTTTTGGCTGTGGCCACAAGACAGATAATTTCGTTGATGTTTGTGCTAGATCACAGTATCACAGTAATGATGAGGCTGGAAAAGACCTTAAAGATCATCCAGTCCAACCTAAAACCAACCAAGTAACCCTAACATCTGACATCTAGATCATGCTACTGAGCACTTAATCCAGCCTAACCTTGAACAACCTCCAGAGATGGCGACCCGGCCACCTTTGTGGGCAGCCCATTCTAAAATCTGATCACTCTTTCACTGAAAAATCTTTTCCTAATGTCAAGTCTAAACCTCCCCCGATGGGGCTTAAGACTGTGATCTCGAGGCCAGTCTGTTCTCAGTCTTGCAGGATGGTTTTTTGCATGTCAGATCAGACAGTGTCATTGCATAGTTCAGAGCATGCAAACTGAAGTGTAACTTAGCAGCAGCATTAATTAGGCATTTGTCTTAAATGTCTTGATCTTGTACTTGACTAGCAGCTCATCGGAGACACTAGTGGATGTTTGTGCATGGGAGACCATCAGTTGTGGCAGCAGTTGTCAACATGAAGCAGATTGTGAAGCATTGCTGCCCTGTGTACTTGCATTTGTGAGTGTTAAATGCAGGTGCTGGGTTTTCTTTTAAACGTGAAGTGTTCTATATGGAAGCAAGAGCAAGAATTAGGTAATAAGGGTCTCTCTTAGCTCGTTTCACTTTCAAGTAGAAATGAACTGTATTTCTCCTGTAGTCTGTCACAAAGATGTGGCGAATTAACTATCTGGTGGCTGGTTTGGGGCCGCCCACATGTCTTGCTTCACTGTATTTTAATCATTAGCAGCAACATTAGGAGCCACATCTTTGCATGTAAAAGCCTTACATTGGCAAAGGCTTGTGCAAGAATTAACCTTACTCTTGCCTGTGTTTTATTCATAATGACCAGCACAATTAGTGCTATACAGCACAGCCATCAACACAACTTCTTGGCAGAGTACCCAGCTTTAAGGGACTTGTGTTTATGGTGTGACTGGCACCAGCTCTCAACCCACCATGCACTCTTTGATATTCATTCACCCTCTTTACTTTCCTGCAGTCTGCTCTGATATTGCCACTTGTATTTTAGTTACTGGTGTTTGATGTGGGACTGTCAAATGGGATGTTTGGTTTTTGGTTTTGTTTGATGTGGGACGCCAAGTGTGAAGAACTGAAAAGCACCTTAAGACAGTGTCTAGAGGTGGCCCAGAAACAACCCTTGCAAGCCATGAGCTGTGAGGTGAAGTCATGATTGCCTTGGATTTACCCTACTGTCTGCTTCCTGCATTCCCGGAGGTGTGGTGAAAGCCATCATTCACACAGTCTATGCAGTAGGTGTTACTGCTTTCACTTTCAGGGTGAAAAACGTTTTAAGTAAATAAAATGTTTACAGTTGTGATGATTTATGAAATCAGTATCAAGACTTGTTTAAGTACAGGTTTGAGGTATGCCAAGTTTTGCAATTTAGAGGAAACCTTCAAGTGAGGAAGTTAATTCACCTATTATAGAAAAATTCTTTACCAGAAACATTTAAATGCTACCAGAGATATGATGCCTCTGCTTGGTGAGAAGCAGTATTCTGGTATGGGGAGGCGTGGCAGCAATATTGAATGTGTGACATTCTGAGCAGAATACAGCTTTGAAGGAAATTACATTTCTGTACCTGTCATGCAAATGCAGTTCAGAATTTCTTTGACTTCTTAACTAGCCATTTTTTATTAGAATAGACTGTCATCTACTTTTCTGTTAGTCAAAACAAATAGCCTAACCTTGAATGCAAAAGAAAGTCTGACTTGAAATTTGATTGGTTTTAGGTAATTTGTGAATTTTGAAGAAAGTAATTGCTGTAGATGGAAGTCGCAGCTTCTTCCTAACCAGAATGAAGCACTGCATCCAGATCTTGTGCTGGAGATCTCAGAGGTGGGAAAAGACAGGTTGGAAAAGTAAAGCAAATGGAATACTTTGAGAGCCTGTGTCAGTGTTAATTCACATGGCTGTTGTCTTCTGTATGCAGTGTGGAAGAAGGATATCAGCGCTGCTTTTGGCAAAGCATGTTGTAGTTTAAGGAAGATCTTACCTATGCAGACAATTGACATTGATCTTCATTAGAAATCTGGGTTCAGTCATTTGCTTTCATGCCAGGAAGATGTTTGCTCTTCTAATAAAATCTGAGCAGAATTTGTTAGCCTAGGAGGTTTGGAGACAGTTAATTGTACTGGTGGTGGTTTTGATGGATATTATTCGATGTTTTAATTGTTTACCCAGTTCTAACAGGGTAACTTTTATGCCCAAATGCCCACAGTTTTGTGAATAGTGCAGGACCAGGAGTTAACCCTTAAGTAGTGAAGGCCTTGGGTTTGATTATGAGGTGTCTGAGAAAGCAGGGTCAGGGTAGTTGTTGAGGAGATGTGAAAGTGTCTCTTTCCAGACCATGCTTGTTGATTTATTTTTTCTTAATTAAACTGAACTTGGAGACTTGCTATACCTGCTAAAAGCAATCTCGGTGATAGACAGCTATGTCCTTTCTTGTTCTAAATCTGACATTGCATTCGTAAGTTGTTAGATGTTTGACACATGAGACTGTTTTGTTCACTGAGTGCCTGTCTGGTGTGAGGTTTATCTTGAAGAAACAACTACTACTATTTTAACATTAACATATAACTCAACATATTAAATCTGATTGCTTTGAAACATACAATTACTGACACTCAGTGTGGAGCACAACCTGTACACTGATACGGATGTTCAGTTCCTCAGACAGCCTGCCCAAAGGCACACAGATGTTGTTCCCTTGCTGATTGTGTTCTGCTATTGGTACAACTGTTAGAAGTTAATTAGCAGTATGGCCAGGGCAGGCTTGATGGCTCTAGACCAACTGGGTCTTATGTGAGCTGAATGCATAGTGAGGAGTTGCTAGAGTTTCCACCCATGCAGTAGATGATGTAAACCTGGTTTAGTAAGGTGAAAACCAACTTTAGTTTGGTGATCTGCCAAGCATAAAGTAGTTCATTCAAGAATTCACAAACTACAAGGGGATTCTGATGCTGTTTAACCTTTCTGTCCTTCCTTATTCTGGTGTGCTTGTGCTTGTTGTGGCCGATTTGGAGTCCTTGGTACCAAAAAAAAGTAGCCAGTCTCATTATGCTACACAAATCCTTCCAGAAAAAAAAGCAGTCACATGTATCTGGCACTTATTTCCAGACTCTTATACCTAACTGTATTTACATGATTACTGTCTGAAGATTTATACTTTTCAGTTACCTTCTTTTCATGAAAATCTTTCATTGGAGCGATGTTCTTCGTTGTGAATAAGAGGAACAGACTTTGAACTTTTCAGTATAACTACTCTGAAAAGTACCCATTTTTCCCGGCTCATTTTGTTTTATAGAATTACTAATAAGATAAATATCTTCTAGTTTTCATGCAGAGTAGCTGCTAAATATTAGTGGTGCACTAAATGTAATCTATTCAACTTGCTTCTCCTAAAAGTTTTCCCAAGAAACCTACCCGTTACTTTAGCTTTCAGTGCTTGACTACTGTTTGGTTGATTTGTGGTGCTAAACAGAGAACCCACTTCTGCCACTGCTGCTACCAGTAATATGATATTTGCATGCTGACAGCATTTAGCTACTTTTCAAATTGATACGTTGTACTGCTTGTTACAGGTAAGTAGAGGTGTCTCACCTACGTTGAATTAATCAAAATACTCACTTCTAATTTCCATCTTCTCCTAGTTCTTTTTAAGATAATATGTTATTTCCTTGAAATGCAAAATCACACTGGTCAGCTGGCAAACACAGCTGCGTCTGAAGTCCTTGGACTTTTCAAAACATTTCTGAATTTTAGTTTAATTGGTCAGTTTGTTGTTTGGTTGGTTGGATTTTTTTTAACAAGACCTGGTCATTGAAGAAAGTGACACTGATGCATTAATGATTTATCTTGATATGGAAAAAACTCTTGTTATCCTAGAGAAACCACTTGAAGTCCATGCTCATCTAATGTTTCCCTAATTTAGGATTGTTAGCCTAGTTTATTCTTCCTTCTCATACTTAATCTGTCCATGTGATCAGTCTTATACGATTTTCCTCTTCCATCCCTCCCTATGCACTGCATTCAAACAGTAGTAGTTCTTGGCATGTAATTCAGAAGTCTGCACACAAATGTGGAGGCAGATGAGCCTTCAGTCTGTCCTTTTCTCCATACAAGAGGGGATGTTGATGCCAACTGCCAGTACTGAGTCTGTAATTGGTAAGAGGTGCATGGGTATAGCTGTTAGGAGCGTATGTCCTCATAGTCTGTCCAAACAGTAATCTGTGATTCAGAAGAGGTGGCAGGCTGAAGATGCAAGGCATGAGTATAATTGTTCAGACTGTAGTGAGTAGATGACTTAATGGGTTAGTAATTGAAAGAGTTCTGCAAACGGTAAATTAACACTGAAGTTCTGAGCTAATGGTCTTGAATTGTCCAGCTTCATAAAGCCTGAAGTCACATCATCTTTCCCCCACCCCGTTCTGCATTTAAAATAATGTCTCTGAAACATTAGAGGTTATGTTTGACATGTGATAAATGAATTAATTAAAAGCACAGGAGCTGAAATGGCTGATTTTGCTACTCTCAGGGTTTCCTCCTGTATAATATCAAATAAGGAACTTTTGTTGTATTGTTTAGATCAAGTTTTGATAAAATACATTTGATTAAGACACTTCCATTTATTCCTTCTCAACTTAGAATGACTTTTCCCATGGTGACTGCATGTCCAGTAATGAGACCAGTTTGCCACAACGAACCACAGCACCCCATGATGGAGTACCGATGGCTTCCCATAGGCCTCAGAGAGAAGGTAACATTTTCTGAGGTTTCTTCTGAGAAGCACGTTAAGGGTTTTTTGAATGCTAAGCTCTGGGGTTGTAGAACTCTTGCATCTGTCTTGCTGTTCATCTGAGTGAGAAACTGCAATGACTGGTGAGTATATGTCTGCTGCCCACTTGATCTTCTCTTTATTAGAACAAGTTGACATTCTTGTTGGCTGCTAACCAGTGACTGCATGCACAAAGATTGATTGTAAATGGGTTTCCTCCTAAAAAAAGGTGGGGCTTTGGAAAACACAAGAATAGTTAGTGTAACTTTTATTAGCAGTTCAGAAATTTTTTTTAAGGAAAACTAGACCATGAAGAGACCATGAAACATTGGGTAGCTTTTCCTACTCAGTTCAGTTGCAAGCTGTATTTTTTTAGACTTGAAATTCACCTAGAGAAGTGGTAGCATAGAGAAGTGAAAGGCATTCCATAGAAGTCAGTCTTTGTTTGGCTGTATTGGGGAAAATGAGAACAAGGTTTCAGAGTGTAAATGGAACTTTTCTGTGCAATTGCCAGTGCAGTTTCTTCTCTTGGGGGAAACAAGCATTTTTGAAAACAGATTTCTTTATTCTCCAACCAGATTAATGAATCTCCTGTCTACTCAAAATTTGCCTGTGCTGTCCTCCAGATAGTACAGAACTGGGAATTTGGGAAAACTGATTTTGTTCTTTTGTTGTCAAAAACGTCCTTTTGTCTATGAAGATTAATTACACTTTGAAGCTAGACAATTTGGGAGGGTCAATTCCTTGCAAAAAACCCCACAGATTGTAGAAAACAAACCTGTTTCAAATCCTTTTGCAGAGTTCGAAGTATTCGTATTCACAGTTTAGAAACTCCACCATTTAGCAATGCTCGTAAATCAAGTAACAATGTCATAGAAAAGTTGAATAGTTGAGCCTAGCAAAGAACATAAATATTTATCAGTGTTGGTATTATCATAAAAATTACAGAAAAGGATCAGAATAATTCTGCTAGCTGCTGTGTGTGATAGAGTCTTCACTACAGAAATCTCCCTTAATAGGTTAGAAATAATAACCCATGGTTTGTATTCTCCATTGTGATGCAAATGATTTCTAAAAATCTTGACTTATACTTTCAATGAAAGCAGTGTCCTCTCTGCATACTTGACTTAATTGTCCTGAAGGCAAATGTTGCGTCCAAAATAGATGCGTGTGACGCCTCATTCTATATTCAGACATTTGCCACGTCTCATTCTATATTCAAACACTTATTTTCAGCCCAGTAATTTTGAATATTTAAAATGTGATAGTGAAACAGAACTTTAAAGCAGTCTGTTGACATTGAAACTCAAGTTGTGCAGCAGCAGTACTCTAATGACCTGTTGTATCACTTATTATGATGAAGCATTCAACAGCAACAAAAAGCAGCTCAGGAAGCTGGAGCTACTACATCGTGTAAAGAGAATTTCTTTATATGTTTCTTTAATATGCATTGTTAAAATAAACACAATCTCATTAGAGAAGACCCTTCTGTGTTTATTAATGGAATTAGTTTCCATAACTGCATATGCAAAATATATGTATGTAGTGAAATGCGATTTAAACCACTGTTCTCAGTTCCAGTCACGGGAATCAACTTCTTAATTAACATATATCAGCAGCCAATAGTGTCAGTTTTAACAGTGGCCATTAGGAAAACTTCACATCACCCAGCCCCATGCTATGTCATAGTGCTTTTTCTAACAGTGCTTTCAGCTGTGCTGGACAGCCAGAAGTTAAAGTCGCTGGACATTCTGTTTTTCATGGTGTGCTGATGCATGTTACTGTCTGGCATCGTCAGCTCAGATTTCTTGCTTTGTAGTAACTCATCTTCATTAACTGATACAAATTAATGGGTTATCTAGTATACTGACTCGCAGGTAGATGGTTACAACCAGCATGCACCAGCACACTAAGTATTTTATCTTTTATTAGAAGAGTTGGAAGTGGCAGTGCTATCACTGGGCTTATGTGCTGGGTGATTATTCCTTTAAGGAACCTGCTAATACTTGGTTCTCCTGGAAAGAACATATTTGATGTGGGTGATACTTCAGTTCTAGCTTTACCAGGCTTCATTCAGCATGTTTCAGATGAAATGGTAATTAGCTAATCTCCAAGGATAGGCTTTGTAACATGCTCAAAGCATAGTTTTTTAGTTGTTATAAGCAGGTTCCACTATAGCCAGTGCATTGAGAAATGTAGTGGAAAATGTTAGCTGATAACAGTAACCTCAAAAACAGAGCGTTTCAAAAGCAGGAAGAGGAAGCATTGATGGTGTAGGGCTGGTTGATCTGTTTTATTTAAATAACACTTTTTACATGCAAAGGTGTAGTCATCCTCAGAAAGGAATACAATTCTGCGGAATTCTTAAGCCAGCCTAGCAGGAAAAGTGAAAAGCGTATCTTGGCTACCGAAGGATTTTCTGATAAGAGTATTACCTGAATGATGTTACAGTTCCTCAGAAAATCTCCAGGTCCTGAAAGCCCTGTGCTGCAACTTAACAATTCAGAGCCCAAGTGTGCTGAATGCAGTAGACAATGGGGGAGGAATGTTGGCTTAAAATTTAAATATATTCTTCCTTTTCAGTTTAGTGGTAGTCTTTACTGTTGTAGTACCTTTCTCCTTGGTTTTCTAGTTTCAGTCGTTGGTTTTCTGTTTGGTAACACTCATTTCTGTTTCCTTCAGGCCTTCCCCAAGTGTTTCCTTTCACCTAAGTGGTGGCTCTGCTTTAGGTTGCTGTCATTAGTGCTTTCAGAAACATGGATGTGGAAGGCACTGTCACGGGTTTTTATCAGCACTTGTTGCTTCTTGGAGTGAAGACTTAATTTGACTTCTTTTTATTGTCGTTTTACTTACAGTGGTTGTACTGTTGTATTTATGTTGGTTTTGGTCTTAAGTTCTTGGGTAATGCACAGATTCCCATCATCTGCAATGAAAGGGTTGTGGTCAGACCAGAAAAATACTTGAAACAACAGCAAGGCTCCACCTGTGCCCTGCACCTTCTTGTAGTAAGATAGCATCTGACTAAGCAGCATTGTGTGAGTCCGTTAATACCCTACAGTGATTCTGACAGTGGCTGGGTCAGTAGATAGATCTGTTTTCAAACTGTCATTTTGGTGTGTACAATGAGGTGTTTCTCTTTCAGCTGTACACATTGAGAAGATAACCCTGAAAGGAGTTCCAAGAAAAAGGGCTGACAAACATTTGGAGTACACGTTCAAAGTAAGCAAATAACCCTCACAATGTTGAAGTTGTTGTCTTCAGGGTTGATATCTTCATACTGATGATATGTACACAGTCCGTTTCAAGTAACTGCTCAGAAGGCAATTTTGAATTATATTAGGGTCTTCAGATACTCTTGGAATATTCTTGTACTTCTCTTAGGTTTTGTAAATTTGCTGGGTGTTTTATGTTATTGATGGGAAGCTATCACCTAGTAGCCTTAACATGGTGTGACACTTCAGGAAACACCTTATGGCTCCTTTGGAGTAAGCATTGTAAAGTGAAATTTAATGAGAGAAATTTAAGGAGATAAAACAAGAGTCAGGGGAGAGTCTGGCATCTGGGCAAGAACAACCCCAGGTACCAGGATAGGTCGGGGACTGACTTGTTGGACAGCAGTGTAGGAGGAAGGGACCTGGGGTTCCTAGTGGACAGCAGCATGACTATGAGCCAGCAGTGTGCTCTTGTGGCCAAGAGGGCCAACAGCATCCTGGGGAGCATCAGAACGGGGGTAGTTAGCAGATCGAGAGATGTTCTTCTTCTGCTTTACTCTGCATTGAGACCATATCTGGAGTATTGTATCCGGTGCTGGGCTGCTCAGTTCAAGGACAGAGCTGCTGGAGGGTGTCCAGCATAGAGCAGCAAAGATGATGAGAAGTAGAACACCTCCCTTATGAGGAAAGGCTGAGGGAGTTGGGTCTCTTTATCTTGGAGGAGACTGAGGGGAGACCTCATTCATGTCTATCAATATGTGAGGGGTGGGTGTCAGGAAGATGGAGCCAGGATCTTCTCTGTCATCTGGTGATAGGAGAAGGGGCAATGGGTGCCAGCTGGAACACAGGAGGTTCCATATCAATATCAGAAGGAACTTCTTCCCAGGGAGGGTAACAGAGAATTGGAACAGGCTGCCCAGGCGGGTTTGTGGAGTCTTCTTCTCTGGAGATCTCTTCAAGACCCACCTGGCTGTGTTCCTGTGCGACTTGGTCTGGGAGATCCTGCTGTGGCAGGGGGATTGGACTAGACGATCTTTCGAGGTTCCTTCCAATCCCTTATGATTCTATAATTCTGTGAAAGAATTTAAAACTAGATGATTTTGTCTTTTAATAAACCAGGTTTGAACGCTAATTGAATTTTGCCTTTTTTCCACTCAAATAAGAGTGCTTTTGATCAGACATTCTAATGGGCCATCTGACATGAGTCATGGGAGCACTTTAAAGAAGTAGACTTTAAAAAAAAAAGCCATTTTGAGCTGGAAATGAATTTGCTCATCTCAAAGTCTGATATTCTTTGAACGTGCGTGAACTACAGAGTTGTCTTTTCTGGTATTACTGGAAGATTAAAATAATAGTTGATTTGACCTGTATGCTGTTTCACTTTTTGAAGTAAACTGGCAGCACAGACCTCGGGGGTAGTTAGGTTTGAAAGTGAATTTGCGAAAGAAAATAAACTCTGCTCTTGTCTTTTGCTGAACAGTAATGTGCAGTGCAGCCTTTCGAGTCTTACAGATTAGCTGGCCCCTGAGAACTTCAACCTTGCCATAGATCTTTTGTGTGAACAGTCTGTGAGCTGAGTTCTAGGTCAGTACAGTAGCAGATGGTTTGTACAGAATGCCCATAGGGATTATTAATAGTTAAAGTCACTAAACAGTTTTGAAAATTCAACACTTGGATTTGGCAGTGGTTTTGAATTCTTTCACTGGTTTGATATTTGGATAAAGAAGCTATTCATTCTCTTGCCCTTCCTCACTAGGTCACCTGGTCTGATCATTCGGTAACATGTGTAACAAAAACACACCAGGAGCTGCAGGAGTTCCTGCTGAAGGTATGTATTGAAATATAAAAGTGTTTATGCACCAAGTTTTAACTTCCAAAGTAGTCTAGGGAGCTGTGGTTTCTGGGATGTAATTGCAGAAAAAAAAAGCACACTAGCAGAATTTTGTACCTCACAATCATATTAACAATTCAAATCACATATATTGTGGTGGGACAGCTTGATGCATGAAGCAGCTCAAGAATGTTTTGGGGAGCTCTCTGGGAGGAGATGGTTTCACCTGAAATAACTCTCTGTTTTTCAGTTGAGCTTCTATAAACCTAATACTCTCTGCAGAGTTAACGTATAGGTGCAAGCACTGCTTGTTTGCTTGTTGGTGTCCCTGTTAGAGTGACCTCAAAGTGTGTTGCAGAGCCATGAGCATAATAGTTGTTAATTTTATTGTTGCATTCCTCAGTAGAACAAAAGCAGGCGTATTTACTGCTGTAAAGTGTTTACTTTTGTTAGATTTTCCTCAAATGTATGTACTCTTAAGTTGTGCTTCCCCATCCCCACGCAGGGGATGCATTTGTGTGTACAGGCCACATCTAGACCCCGTAAGTGGTATGAGTTTTGAGTTGTGTGTTTTGTTGGCACTGTCTAGCAATTTGTGTTCCACTGATTCTGGGAAGTTCTGTAGGTAATACGTCAGGGCACTAATGAAAATGGGGTTTGTGCATGTTTTTTTGGGTGGAATGTGGTTTCTTAACTGCAGTGTTAATGGTGGGTGGAAAGCCAGTGGGCAAAGGACATAAACTTGTTCCCTCTTTCAGTTATCAACACCGTGTTTTCCAGTGCTGTAGGAATGAAGCACAGAGCATTCACTGTTCTTTTAATCTAGTTGGAATATCTAGTGAGGATTTCAATTATGGATGGGAGGGTACATGCATCTGCTGCTGAAAAAGAAACCTTTAAAGCGGGAGTGTCACACAGGCTCCCGTGCGGCTCTGGGATGAATGTTACCTGCATGCCGTCTCTTGTTTGGCCTGTGTAGTAAAGTTGAACATATTTCTGAACCAGACCTCTAGTACTGGCTTGCTTCCAGATAAAGACAGGATCTGAACTGTTGCAAAGTTGTCCAGTTTGATTGCAGTTCTTCAGATGTTGAGTGTTCCATGTGCTGGCTTAACTACTCCAACAGACTCTTAAGTATATAGAAGGTGGCGGGATAAGAGGAAGACAACCATAGGCTCCTACAAGCTCGCTGAGGTGATCTGTGGGGAGTGTGCACAGCTGAAAAATGTGATTGGGTTGTGCTGATGAGCTATAAGTAGAGTAGAATTGTTAAATAAAGCAGGGTACAGTTTACAGTTTGCTCTAAAAAACTGTAGATGTAAGACTTGTTTCCAGTTCATGTACACTTGTATTTTGGCTTAGCTTTATTATTTTCAGTCTGCATGTTATTATTAAGTAGTACATGGACTTTCCTAGAGAAGGAAAGGAATGCTCGAAAACTTGGTATGAACTTTCAAAGGCATGGGTGATAGGAATAACTAAAAATCATTTCAGCATAGAAATATCTATGGAACATCTGAGGTAGTAAACAAGAGAACCTGAATACTTTTTATTTAACAACCACCTTCTCTTACGTGATTCTTATCCAAGTTCTTTGCATGTAGTAAATATGTGGAAGGACTAGTAAGCTTATAAGTAACACCACAATCTCATTACCTGAAACTTCGTCAAGTACCTAATCTGAGGTTTGTGTAACTGAATCTTTAACTACAGCAGGAATCTAATAACTTTTAATGCAAGTTTGATAGAAAAGGAGTGGCTGTATCCAAATAACAAATTTAAACATGAAACACTAGATCAGGAGATTTGACCATCGTCATGCTTTTGTTTGAAGTTTTTGGCATCCCTTTGGTTTGTACTGACTAATGCAGTGTTCCTTAATAACCCATGTTAAAGCCAAATGGATTATAGAATGGCTTAGTTTGGAAGAGACCTCAGAGATCCTCTGCTTCCAGCCCCAGCCATGGGCAGCGGCACCGCTCACCAGACCAGGTCGCCCAGAGCCGCATCCAGCCTGGCCTGGAACACTTCCAGGGATGGAGCAGCCACAGCCTGCCTGAACAATGTGTTCCAGTGCCTCAGCACCCTCCCAAGAATTAATTTCTTCCTAAGATCCAATCTAAATCTACTCTCTCAAAACCATCCCCCTTGTCCTATCACTAGAGTCCTTCATAAATGTCTCTCTCCAGCTTTCCTGTAGTCCCTTCAGGTACTGCAAACCAGTGTAGTATCTTCCTGGAGCCTTCTCCAGGCTGAACAGCCCCAATTCCCTCAGCCTGTCCAAAGAAACTCAAACTCTTCTCTGTACTCGCTAAATAAAAGCACACTTCCTGTATCGGTTAAGAACAGCTGCTGCAGTAGTGTACAGCACCTGTCTGTCTGGATTCCAGAAGTTTCTTTTTATCTGTTACCAAGCAATCTGTTACCTGCATCAGACATGGTATCTCTATTAGTAGAACTTTATTTAGGGAACAGATTCCTTGGTGTTTTGTATTTGTGTCAGTAGCAGGATGTTGTATCCAGGTGGCATGATGGATTGGGTATGTTCCACGTACACAAGACAAAGGTGCTGCTCCAGTCTAAGTAACTTGGTGCTGATGTCAGGTGTTAACCAGATTAGCAGCAGCTTTTGACTTCCTGATTATTTTTTTTGTTGTTAAAAATGGTAAAAGTACAAATGATTGTGTTTTATCAGTTTTAGTGTACTTAAGGACATTGTTTTGGAAGTTGTAAATTAGAAAGATCTTGGTGCTAACATTTTTAATTTTAAATGGACAAATGGTCTTTAGTAGCAAGAAATTTGCCTTCTGAACCTCACTTTGTAATCCTGGTATTGGAAGCGGAGTGACTTTTCCTCAGAGGTGTCAGTGTTAATAACAGCTGGAGAAGGACTTGCTGTTGATTAATTTCAGTATTATTCACTGAGGTTTAGTATATTATATAACTGAAACGTTCTCTGCTCTTGTTTCTTGCTAAGAAAAAATTACTCTTGCTAAGTGGTAATGGTGAGGGCAGTACATTCAGCCCTCCCTGGTAATTGAATGTTATTTTCAGATCGGTTTTGTGTGTGAGAAAACTTTAAAGAAATAAACCAAAAAGGCTGTAAAATACTTTGAAAAAGAACCTAGCATTGTAGATTTCTGAATGTAGCTTTTTCTACCAGAGCTTTGAATTATCTTACACTTGGGCTTGATGTAAGGGTTTACAGCAAAGTGTTTCTCTAGCAAAAGGAAATGATGGTGATCTGTTGTGCCTTTGGCCTATGAGTGACCCTGCTGAAACTGGAATGGTATAGTTTCTTTTTGATACCAAGCCATGTAAAGATTGATTGGGGGGAGGGGAATACAGTCTTTAAAATGTCAACTGCTTATTTTTCATGTTAATCTTCTTCTCAGCTCCCAAAGGAACTGTCTTCTGAAGCATTTGACAAGACAATTTTAAGAGCACTAAATCAGGGTTTTCAGAAGAAGGAAGAACGAAGGCATGCTGATCTTGAGCCCATAATCAGGTAAATATTGTAGCTAACAGCCTGAATTGTGTCACCTGAAAAGTGATTGAAATCAATCTAAATGGCTTCTAGGGACAGTGAAAATTCTGCTGTCTAAACACAATTTGTGAAGAGAATAGGAAGGAAGTGATGAAATATATACTCCTTACTCTCTCTTTTTCCTTCAAATTGAGGCTTTTATTAAACTGTAATGGTTTACTTATTTTAGAAGTAACTACACTAATGAAAATACTTGTCCCAAGCAGCGCTACTGTAGCAAAGAGTGGCACTTCTGCAAAGGTTTTACCTCCATTATACTAGGATATATGTAGAAGTACTAGAAACAGTAACTCAGAGTGCCCATGTTCTAATTCTATGGCAGGAGTGAAATGCAGAACAGAATTTCTGAATAAACTGACGGTGAAGCAAGAATGTAACACTACATGTAGCTCACATGTTTATAAGGAAATTATGTCCGAGCTCTTGCTGGGGTATGGGCTGTGCTGGTCAGAGTCTGTAGCTCCGAACAGGGCCATGAATGTGGGTGTGCCTCCCTGTTCTCTTTGTTTGCCACACATATCTTGTTACATTTGTTTTTTTCCATCAGGACAGTTCAACCTTGTTCAAAACAGCTTTAATTATTCATCAGTTTAGGCAGTAGCTCTTGAGTTTGGGCACTTAGGAAGAATCAGGCACTGCTTTTCAGGCTCCTGCTAACAATGTACTGTGGGTCTAAGCATATCAGACCTTTGGATTTTGTCTTAATAGCTTAGCTAAGGGAGGCATGGAGCCACTGTGTGCCTCAACCTCTCCTAATGTTATTTTATTTTGATCTTTGTTGTTGTTCATCTGTCTTGATTATCAGACCAAAGAACTACAGCTGTGGCTAATTCTGGTTTTAAATAAACGTGTTAAATAGCAGCTTGCTGAAGGGAACATACTGTAATATAAACCCAAAGCACTCAGTTTGAGGACAGCTTCTGAACACGTTTAAGGGTTGCTAAGCAGTGGAACAGGCTGCCCAGGGCAGTGTTGGAGTCACCATCCCCAGAGGTATTTTACACACATAACAGATGTGTAGATGCAGTGTTCAGGAACGTGGCTTAGTGATGACCTGGCAGTGCTGGGTCATTGTTTGAACTCAATGATCTTAAAAGTCTCTTTTAAACAAAATGATTCTGTAAAAGCATCCAACTGTGTTATCATATGAAACTATAATGACAATTGTGACTATACTGGAACTACTTCTTGGCAAGCAGTGAGTGAAAGCTTGGTGTGAGATATAACCCCCATTCATTCTTGGCCTGTTTTCTAGTCTGAAGCTAATAGTTCGTCAGTGACCTTTTGGGAAGAGACTCAGATCAGTGTGGAGCAATGCTGAGAGTCCCACCCATTGCTCTTGGACATAATTAAGCAACTCGGATACCAACATTATATGTGAATTAACCTTGTATTTCACCAAGAAAGTGTATTTAAGGAAGAGATGCATTGCTTTGTGAAATGGTAAAAGTAAAAATACAAGGTCTCTTGCTTTTAGACTCAGTCCAAACTCCTTTTCAATAAAATACTAAAATGTCTTTAAATAAAATCTCATCATGCTGATTTCTTGTCCTGGCTGTACTCTGACCTTAAGCTAGCACTGAAATACAAAGCTCAGAGGTAGCATTTAGCATTGCAATTCAAAGTGTTTTGACTTGTTAAGAACTGCCTGTTTTGCTCTTTGATGGTACTGCAGTCCATGTTGGTATTGTTCCTGTAGAAGATTAGAGATTTAACACTCTCTCACTTGAATTTCAGGCAGCTATTTTCAAACACGTCACAAGCTTTTCTGCAGAATCAGAGAGTATACAACTTCTTCCAATCAATTTCATCAGAGTCTCTGCACACTCACAGTAAGAAATCTCCTAATGCTTTTTTATGTAACAAAATGTCTTTAAAAAGCTGTTCTTCCTGTTGGGTCTGATTGTAGTTTTATGTTTGTCTTACATTACATTCCACTGGTTGTATTTGAACTCCCTGCCAAGGAACAACCACTTCAGCAGATACTTGTGCTTTTGACAGTAGGAATGTGGTCTGTAGCATGAGCTTATGTCCTTCCTTCCTTCCTTCCTTTCCTTCTCCTCTGTACCATCATGCTTTGAAAACGGGTTATTACTGAGTATGTGCAACAGTTTGGGATGTTTTCCTTCTAAGACATCATAAACTTTGGAACAAAAAACTTAAGATGATCCCAAAAATATCACCTCTCGTTTTAATTTTGTTTCTTTTACAGATGAAGTGTTTGTCCTTGATATTTAAACCAATATTTGTTTTGGGTACCTGCATAAATGATGCGGTAGCATCATTCCAGAACATACAGAATTTTGTTGAGAGCATTGGCATTTCGGAGATTTTCCTGGTGCACCTCATAGCTGCTTATGTGTGACAAACTGTTGGGGCAACCTGAGCTTAGCTTATGGATGTCTTAGGATGTGGTCTTTGCTTCTGTTGAGTCTTTTCTTCTTGCAGTGTGTGTTATACCATGTTATACTGTGAACAGTTAAGGTGTCTACTGAGGCCACTGCTCAGAAGTTGCAGGTGTTAGTGAGGAATTGAATTAGAGTTCTCAGAGGCTGCTTGTAAGTGCTTGGAAGAAAACAGTGGAGTGATCACTGACTTTAATTTGAAACAGTCTGTGGGATCTGTGACAGATAATGTCCTTTCCGTTGCCAGAAGGAGGCATTGTTTTTAGGGAAGAAGCTAGAGGTTGTTTTGTGACAGTTTGGGATTTCTGTAATGTTCTTACATGGCAGTTTGATGGCAGTGTTAACCTGTGGGGTCCAGGATGGCTGTGAAACAGCTGTGAAGTTTCTGACAACTCTCCTGTATTTAAAGACTGCCTGGGGAAGAAGGTGTTTTGTGTTGAAGATAGGCCCACTGTACAGGGAATGCACAGGGGAGTCTGTAGACTACAGCTAGGTGGGAATGCTTGAAATTGTATTACTGTGAGCAATTGATTGTAAATGAGTATAATCTGAAAAAGAACCAGTGCTAGGTTTCATCATGATAGAGTTGGCTTAATGCAGTACAGAATTGATCCTACCAAGTAGATGAATTCTGCAGGAAGTCTTAAAAAATTGTAATGTGATCATAAATGGGAGGGAATTGCTTTAATGAAATAATTGGATACTTGAGGATTTGTGAGATCTAGTCAGCATGCCAGATACAATGGGGAACTCAGTCATTTTTCAGAGAGGAGGAAAAACTCCCAACAGAAAGTGACTGAAGTCTTCAGCTGTCAGAGTCATAGTATAAAGAGGATGATCTGTTTTCTGATGGATAAGATAGAAAGCACTGGGCTTAACTTCTGCAAGGAAGATTATAAAGAGCGGGCAGGGACCTGGTGATTACCAGACTGAGGCCAATATTGTAAGGCAGAAAATTGAGTCAGTAGGTGAGGTAGGCTGCAGGGCACCCTAAACAAGGGCTTGAGCTCAAATGCAGCTAAAGGATGGAGGCCCTAGAATGAGGCCTCTGCCTGTTCCTTTTCCCTGTGGTCTCTTCTTAAACTGCAGTGCTGTGGGATTTTGAGCACAGGTGCCCTGGGATAGCAGAGGAGGAAGTTGTGAAGTCTGCTGTTGTGGTTCAGGGCCATGATATTGAGTTAGATATTAGGAAAGAGTTTGAGGAAGACAAATAGTTCAATAAACGCAAGTATAGTTGGTCTTCTTTTGAGAAGAAAGACTGGATGACTTGTCTGGAGTAGCTTAGAGTCACATTTCCTATGGTTCAGGGTAGTAGTACATGCACTGAGAAAGCAGTGCTCATACTATACTCATTGCTAAAATTACCAGAATGAAGCAGTACTTTGTAGTTAGTGGTGGCCTCTGTGTGTTTCTAAGTTTGGGATTGCTGGAGTCCTGCTGGTATTTGCAAGTTAGCTCGTGGGGCATACTGTGAATGTGGTGGCAGTGCTGGGGGAGAAAGTGTATCTTTAAGAAAAATCTCATCACGGTTCTCAAAGCAAATATGCAGGATTAATCCATACACAAAGCCTCAGTTGCTGTTCAGTCATGTTCAGAGTTGGGGATAAAATATGTCTTCATGAAAACAGAAAAATTCTGTCATTCTGAAGGGTACTGTGCTAGTAAAACCTGTGTGGAAATAAATTCCACATTCAGGGAAGGGTGTTTTTGCCTTGAATAAGAGTTTAGAACTCACACTGAGCAATATTTTCTGTCAGTGTGAGTAAGTGTGATGATACGGTTTGATTAAGGATCAATAAACTGATACTATGAACAAGGAGGGAGCTATGTTAGACACACTTCCAAGTTGCAGTAGGCTTGATCCAACAGACTTTATCTTAGAGTGTGATGTTTTGGGGATGTAGAATCTTCAAAGCAGACAAAATACAGAATCGTCTTGATACCAACGTTTCAAGCTCCTAAGAAACAGCTTTCAGGTGCTTGTATGTCCACTAACTTGTAACTGTTGGAGAGTTATAGACATCTAGTGTTACACTGATTACCAAAATTACCAAAGCAAGTGATTTCTGCGAGCATTACAGTGTCATTAATATTATTACCGGTTATATTTCCATTTAATCGGGTATAGAAAAGGCAGAAGTTGCCTGTGAAGAGAGTGCTAGGGGCACTAGAAGGCATCAGCCCAAATTAGGTCTCTGTTGGCAGGTGGAGGGAGGATGATTTGTTGCAGAGGAGTTGTAATAGTTGTTTTTGGTCTTCTCTATCATTTTCTGTTACAGCAGGAAATAGGAGAAAAATCTCAGATGTGGGATAATGGGAATATTTCATAACCTTTTGAAATTACCCCACAGTTGTAAAAGTGTTTTGCACACTTTTCAAGATAATTATCTCCATGGAGCCTTTACTCATGGAGATTGTCTCCTTCAAAGCAGGCCATGTTCAAATTGTTGCCACATGCAAATCAGCCTTCCATTTCCCTAGTTTCCAATTAGTGCAAGCGTTGAGGAACTGTCCAGATCTATAAAGTTACTACATGAACTTTATTCTCTGCAGGTAACTTGCAACACTCTTTGAAGACGGTTAAGACACCAGAACACTTCAAGGAGGACAGTTCAGAAGCTTCAAGTCAGGAGGAAGGTAGTTGTGTTCTCAAAGGTGGTTCTTCTCAGAAATGTTATGACGCTGAGTTCTGGAAATCCTGTAGTTGACCAGTTTTTTGTTGGTACAGAGCTGAGAGATGTGAATGAAATCTGCCACATAAATGGCGACTTTCTGTGTAACTTCAGCAGCTCCCTTAGGAGGTTGCTATATAATTCAAGGCGTGGGAGCGTTCTTAAGAGGTCTCCAAGACGGAAGTTCGCAGCTGTGTTGGGCAAGCCAATGTACTCAAGCCAAGATGATTGTACTTTTAATGCTTTTACCTTCTCTTCACTATACCTGGATTTTGAAGTTGAGTGCAGTATTTCCAGAGTTGGAGAATGTTTTGCATTAAATGTGACAAATGTATCTAGCTTTTAGTTTTATAAAGAAAGGATGTTCAGGTTTTCCTGTTCTTACTCTCAGTATGTTGCTTTTATACTCTGGACTGTTAGTAAGGACTGTGTGATCCTGTAGCAACTGTTGGTTACAGTCTGAAAGCCATTGCTCTCCAAACAGCAGCCAAGTGGCTGGTCAGTACTTTCATTCTGAAAGAAATATCAGACCAGTTTTCTGTTGTTGTCAGTAGCTTCTGGTAGGTGAAAAGATTGAGAAGCAGGACTGATCGGTGAACACAGAGCACTGAACACTTAACTCTGGCTTTCACAGACCACCACCACTCTTACCCTGCCACAAATGAATGACTAGCCTGTGGTTGACCATCTGTGCAAGCAGTAATTTACATACGCAGTTCAGATAGCTTTCATTCTTATTTTAAAAGAATCATTACCATATTCTTCTTTATAGTTCAGAACACCCCAAGTAAATTTGCAAGACATCTGGAAATTGCTTAGTGTTTTATATGCTGTCCTTAAAGCAAAAGTAAACTGTAAACTGATGGCCCTAGAAATGCATTTCCACATGTCTTTTTGTGCTATTTTCAGTAAAATGCTACCAGAAATTTAGAAAGTGTTGTGTGTTTTTTCCCCCCCACATGTATTTACTTGTAACTAGTTCTCTTAAAGTTGGTTCTTGTTTGAGGAAGTATCTCTTTGTCACATGTAATCCATAAAGCTTTTTGGCATAGCGTTATTTGAAGCTCAGAATCAAAATAGTTTTGCTTAACTCGTGTCTTCATTCACTCTTAAGGATGTGTGACATAGTTTTGAGATGTATTTTAGCAGTTCAGAACAAAATAGAGTTCTGCACCTGTCTGACTGAATCCTTTCTTCTTTCTGTTCTTTTGGTTCGGCTTGTTTAGTCCTTACATGTGAATGTAGAGGTGAGCAAACACAGACGGTTGCTACAGTTTTATTTTTCTTTCCTCCTTCTGTGAAGTGACAGGCAGTCTGGGTGGTACTGCCTGTGCTCCATCCTATGGGCAGCTAGTTTCAGCACTGTGAATGAAGCCTAACCTGTGGGACTGGGGTGACTTCTGCTAAGTGTCTGGTAATGATGGAAGGATGGATTTGTCAGATTGATCTGAAAGAGGAAGTTACGCTTTGTTCGTTTTCTTCCAGATGCAATGCAACACACAGTGGTTCACAAGAAACATAATGGAAAAAGTCCTGTTGCCAAGTAGGTATTAGGATTCACTGTAATCATGCTGCATTTCTGAGCTTTGTGACTGCTTGGAGAGAGCTTCCTTCTTGATTAAAGCCTGTTTGTTGTTTGGGGGCATTATTGACCTGTACTAGAAAAATATTTCAAAATACCCTAGTTCTGCATGTGTAGGCCTTGGTTGTCTTGTACTGATTTTGTGAATCTTCACTGCTTGAGTTGACATTTTGCTTTGTGTTGATGAGCAGAGTAACTCAAATATGTATTGCCTGAATTTTTCCCTTGTATTGAAAATTCCCAGTGCTGTTGATACTCTTCAGTAGCTTCAGAGATGGCCTTACAGGAGAAGATAGTCCATTCTTACCTTGCTTAGTAGCAGAAGCATGTGTACCTTGTGGTTTGTACCCATTTTAAGTGGAAGCAGTTCTTCCACTTGTTGTGATGGCCTTTTTTTTTAAAAAAAGTCCATTGTATAGTGAAATACATTAAAGCTGACTCTGGGTTTCAGGTAGAAAAGACACGCACACAAACTTCCATGATAGAAACTCCTTTTGCTAGCTGGTATTTTGTGTTACCACAGAATCACAGACTGATTTAGGTTGGAAGGGACTTCAAAGATCATTCAGTCCCAGCCCCCTGTCATGCACAGCAGCACCTCTCACCAGACCAGGTTTCCCAGAGCCCCATCCAGCCTGGCCTGGAACACTTCCAGGGATAAGGCAGCCACAGCCTCCCTGGGCAGTCAGTTTCAGTGTCTCTTCACTCTCACAGGAAGGAATTTCTTTCTAAGATCTAATCTAAATCTGCCCTCTTTTAATTTGAAAGCATCTCCCTTCTCCCAGCACTAAAGTACCTCATTAAATGTCTCTCTCCAGTTTTCATGTAGCCCTTCAGGGACTGGAAGCTGCTGTAAAGGTTCCCCTTTACAGAGCCTTCTCCTCTTCAAGTTGAAGAGCCCCAATTCCTTCATCCTGTCCCCATAGCAGAGGAGCTCCAGCTCTCTGATTATCCTTTTGGACCTAATCTGGACTTGCTCCATGTCTTCCTCATATTGAGGACTCTGAAACTGGACATGGGACTCCATGTGAAGGTCTCAAAGGAGCAAGAACAGAGGGGAAGAATCCCCTCCCTTGACCTGCTGGTGACACGTCTTTTGATTCAGCCCAGGACACAGTTGGTCTTCTGGGCTGCCCTCACACGCTGCTGGCTCATGTTGAGCTTCACATATGCCAATACCGCCAAGTCCTTGTTCTCAGGGCTGCTCTCAAACCATTCCACCTCCCTGGGGGGATTTGTGCTCGGGATTGCCCTGATCCAGATACAGCACCCTGCAGTTGGACTTGTTGAACCTGTGCAGTTGGTATGGACCCAGTTCTCCAGGTCCCTCTGAAGCGTCTCCCTTCCCTCCAGTGTGTTGACCACCCCACACAGCCTTTCACTCCTTTTCTTAAATGGCTCCTGAATTCTGAAATAGAAATTCTAGAGTAATTTTGGCTTTGCCATTAGCGATAATGAAGAAAGAAGATTAATTCAGAACACGTTCTATCTGGAGAATTTCCCCACAACTGCTCTGAACAAAGCAAACAAAAAGACTGTGTGTGTAGAAATATCCATGGAGGCTTTTCTCTCCAGAACTGTTTTCAGCACGGTCTTTTGTTGTGAATTTTGTGTGAAACTACAGTGGACAAAGGAAAAGACACTCCAGTTGTGTTTAGATAATCAGTGCAACTTCGGAGCACAAGAACTCCTTTACATCATTAAAACTCTGGATTTTTTTCTAGGGTTTTGTGAAGCAAAATTATGTATGTTGGTAAGAAAAGCCTGCAGGTCTTTTTGCTTTGGTGTAATAGGTTTTTTTTCCTTTCAGCAGCGCTAACAGTGCAAAATGTTCTTCACTGGATAGCCTTAACATACAGCACTCTGAGCAAAATGGGGTGATGGACTGGCGAAGGAAAAACTGCATTGTTCAGCAGCACCCAGAGCACTGTTCAAACCTACTTGACCAGGTGTGTTGCTCTTTTTCTTTAAAGCAGTATTCTGAGGCATGGTGACTGCTCTCTCTACAGATTTAGCTTAAAACAATTAAGAGCCCTTCTGAAATTATATAAGTAAGCGTCAAAGTTCAAGTTGTTACTGACTTACCTTGGTTACTGACTTACCTTGATTAGAAAAGCCCTCATAACTATTTACCACCCTTTCAGAGTTTGGTGTTTTATTTATTAATCTGTAGATTAAATTTCTCAGTAGGATTAATTAATAACAACAGTCTGAAGGTAATTTCTAATCATACACTTTCCTGTTCTGTGGTATATTGTTATCGGAGAGAATCTGAGTGCTTGGGGGGGGTACCTGTGTTGTTGCAAGAGTCAACCAGAAGCTGCATTAATACCTGAACCATATTAATGCTACATTAGGGGCAGCAGGTTAGACATGTTCTTCCCATGTTACCTGCATTATCTAAGTGGCTCAAGTATTCAATATGGAGAAAATAAATCAGTAGCTAGATGCGTAACACACTTCTTCTGACATTGATTTGTGTCTTTCTGCTGGTCACTTTTTATGTGAGCAAATATACAATGAGTTGTATTTCTGTAAGAATGTTTATAAGCAAAATAATCTACTGAAATGGAGGGAGGGTTGTGCACTGCTTGCATTTGATAAACCTTGAATGTTAGCACTGCTTAATATTACTTTAATCATAGAATGACAGTTACTGAGGCTGGAAAAGCCCTTCAAGATCATCAAGCCCAGCCTATGACCTAACGTCCTACATGTTAGATGCAGAATTGGGATGCTGGTAATTAGCTGGGAAACAGCAAGCAAAACAAACCCAGTTTCCCTATTTCACAGAGCAGGGCAGTGAATTGAGATGTTTTTTTTTTTTCTAAAAATAGAATGGTACACTGCATCAGAGCTTGAAATACTGTGAGCCCTGAGGCAGGAGAATAATACACTACAGCAGAGGAAACACTACTTCCTATTCAAACACTACATCCAAATGCAAACAGAGAGTATTTCAGAGTTTTCATAACTTTGCCGGATTTCAGGTACTGCTGGCAGATAGCAAGAGCTGCTGGCAGATAGCAAGAGCACACTTGAGGAACTATACAGATGCTGTGGTTTTGCTTATGTGTTTCTACGTTGTGTCACAAGAGTTTAGTTAGCAGCAACCTCCACTTTAAGGCTGAGTATCTGCTTTGTCACTATGTAGAAATAATTTACCACGTCCTCAAATGTCACATAATGCCACCTAAATCAATACATTCTGTAGCTCCTCAAGCCTTGTGATTAGCCTTTGTAGCAAGTGTGCAATGAGTCCCCTGGATTTGATCCTGTAGAGCAGACTGCACACACAATAACTGGGTGGTATCTTTGGGATGTTTGTAATGTGTTTGCTGGGTGTCTTGCTCACAATGGCATAAACACCAGACTAGGTGAACTGTTCTAAAGGCCTGGGTGCACTGTGCAGGTAGTTGTACGGTTGTAGCACCTGAGAGCTTGCTGGTGTTGCGTTTGGGAACTCTCAGTCTAAAAGGGGTTTTTTTTGATACAAATTCTGTTGTTTGACTGGCATCTCTGTATTTCCCGTCTAGTATACAGTGGAAAAGCGAAGTGTATCTACAGTAAGCAAGAAGAAAGGAAAACCACAGCTGGAAAAGTAGGTCTCCAATACAAGCAGTAATTAAAAAACAATGTGTAAGGTGTTCACTTTGATAAACAGAGTCCACAGTCAATTAGGTGCATCATTTTGCTAGTAAGGAACAAGACCAGTGCAGTGCAAAGCCAGTTTACATGAGATAAATTTTTACGTAACTATTTGATCGAAGGAATGCTGGAAATAGAATGTATGCATTAATTTCTCAGTGTCAGTTGTCATTTAGCAAAAAGGTGAAGGAGCTTAGTGGTTCTTAGCCAATACTCAGCTGCATTTTTTTTCAGTGTTCAAAGGTGTAAAGCTGTACAGAACACACTACAAATCAAGCTTAATATTACACAGTAGGTGATAGCTTGCTGAAATGTTTTATTCAAGTTAATTTGAAAAAAAGAGGGCTTGACCACTTTGTGTGGCTACACAGTCCTGTGCTGCATGGGAGTAAAAACATTTCTGCCCTGACCTAATAATACTCTGCCTACTTCCAAGTTGACTGTCATTTTGGTACCAGCCAGGTGCTTCAGTGTGAGTCAGGTGTATTGCCACCTTATATAAGGTTTCAGAGACAACTTTAGTGTCAGACACTCCATTACTTTGTTGTGTTTGCCTCGTTTAGATCTCTGTTCATAGTGTTCAGTAAGGCTGCTTGCAGCTGAGTTCCTGGTGTGTTGTGCTGAGTCTTTACCTACCTGTCTTATTATCTACATTTGTCTTACATGTTTAATCCATGTCTCTGGGCTGGGGTCACTGCCTATGTGGGCAGTGCCATTATGTGGTCTTTCCTGTGGTGCCCTTGAATTTGGGGGGACAGAAAAAAAAGCCAATTATTTACACAGGGAGAAAGGAAAGAAAAGTGACTGCCGGCTGAATAACAGGACTAACGGAGTCAGAGCTGCAGCATCACAGCACATCTGTACTGGAACAGGGAAAGGTAAGATACTTTATCCAAAGTTTGCTTGTAAGAAGCAGTATTTCCAGCTTTACTCATTGTTCTGCTCTGAAGGGGGAGTCACAAGTTTGAAACGTCTGTGGTGCACATCAGCATGTTGGCTGGCTAGTGTGTGTGTGCTTTGACTTGCCATGCAGAACATGATAGACTATGTCTTCTATATGCAGTTGCTGTGGGTATGTCTCTTCTCATGCATAACTGGGAAAATATGAGTACTTACTCTAAGTTCCTCATGCGAAGTAGTAGTTGCACAAATAGCTCCTGTTGGGCTGTTCTAGTGTGGAGGTACAGCATCCTGTCATTAGTTCTCTTTGCTGCTCATGAGCCTCTTCCGCTGTTGTGCAACAGCCCAGGAGGAATCTGTATCTGTGGTACAAACCAGTGAAGAACTCCAAGTTGTAGATCTAATCACACAGCTGTGTGTGCTGCCCTTCTGGGGTTTTCACGTTTGGGAAATCAGCAAAATCTAGTGTCCAGGCCAAGGCTTATGTGCATCAGTCAGTTATAACACAAAATGTATTCGTGTTCCCTTGGTAAGTGGAGTCTCCAGGGTTTATTACCTATGTTGGAAAGGCTGTGTAACCCACTGCTTTGCCACCTGGATGTTTTCTAAGCTCCCAGTATCAGTTACACCTCTGCCTCTGTTACAGTTAGCTCCTGCACAAAGGCAGGAAGTTGATGAAAATTTGCCTTTTACGCTTGTTAGGGGATGCGTAGGAAGTGTTCAAAGGGCTCTTACAGAAAGCCTTGTCTTGTGCTTGCTTCCACTTGGGTTACAGTCTTGATTAAGCATTCAGGTTTGCTTCTCGCCACGCCACTGAGAGAGTTCAGGAGGATCCTATTCTAAATTGTAGGAATAATAAATTATTATTTATGATATTATTATTGTTTCATTTTTATTATTATTAATTATATATTATTACTGGGTTTAAAATATGCAAATTATTAGAATTAATACAGAATTAATAAAACCATAGCATTCTAATGTTTGTCCTAGAGTTTTGGCAGCCAGGGTTTTGGGGTGATTCCTGGAAGCAGGTGTCTGCCATACGTTCTGAAAGTAGGTGCATCTGTCCTGCTCCTTTGATTCTCAGGTGGAACTTGAAGCAAGAGCTTGTAGCAAGAGCACACTAGTACCTACTTGACCTCACCAATAGCATCTAACCACACCCTGAAACAAGGTTTCCATCAGATGGGTTTCCTGTGAATTTAGACACCTAACGTACACTTCTTTTAGCTCCTCTCTTTTTCCTTAAACAGGTTTGTTGATACAGTTTGTTTGATGCCTGGTCTGGCAGAGAGGAAATGAGCTGTTGTGATGTTCCCTGCTGAGTTAGCTGCTTCTGCCTGTGCAGCTGTGACCAAGGAGTGTTGCATCACTTTGGATGGCAGTGTTTGATCACTGCTGCTCAGGGGAAATTACTGTTACACTGCAATTTGGTATTAGCATAGCAAAATATGTTAGTGAAAGGAGTTATCCTTTCTTACTCTGCATAAATACCCATTTTCAGTGTTACCTCTGACTCCAAGGATTCGATCATTGCAGCTTGAGGGACAAGACCTGGGTGAACGCTGGCTGTGGGAATACAGGGTGTGATATGGTTAGGTAGGAACAAAGCAAAATCTGAAGCTGTGTGACATGCAAGCAAAGCAAAATAACCTCGCTTCCAGAGACTGAGATTAAAAATCAAAATGCCAATTTTTATTTTTAGATCTGAATTTGGATGCTGGATCTGGTCATGATACGTGTGGAGAAACATCGTCTGGAAGTTACAGTTCTCCTTCTAGTCCACGACACGATGGGAGGGAAAGCTTTGATAGTGAAGAAGAAAAAGACAGAGGTGGTATTGGTGGGGGGAGTGTGCATGTACATCTTTATTCCCAGACTAATCTCTTTCTTTTATTAACTTCAGTTAGTTTCCCAGTTTTATGAGTTGCTTTTATTTTTAAAGTAGCTGCAGAACTCACTTTGCTTTGTGGGATTCGTGACTGGGTGATTTGAAGGCCTCTAGCAGGGGTCTAGACATACACTGAGTTTCACATTACTGTGTACAAGTAGTAATTCTCTGACCTCAGTGGCAAAGCTCTCCTGAGGAATTTCAGCAGTACAGTGATAGCCCTCTTGGCCTGAAAGGGACTGGTTTTACATTGGATCGTGTAGCATGCCTTCTGTTTGTATAGACAGTGTAATTGGTCACCCCTTCCCGCTTTGTGTGAGCTTTTTAGGTCGATGCAAATCCCTGATTCAGTCTGTGTCCTCATGACTGCAGATGGACGCAAGTCAGAGACTTGATAGCTAGTTGGGCCATTTGGTATGGGAAGATTGTGGAGATGGACCTGACCTACCCTGGTTTGGGCTAGTGAAAATAACGTCCAGGTTACTTGTAATCTGAGGAGACAAAGCTGGTTTGTGCTGTCAAACGTGGGAAGTTTTATGTGGTCAGATGAGTGCAGGGCATGAATGGGTTGTTTCAGATTAGTTCTTCTGAGTGACACTTTTGTCTTTGCAGATACAGACAGCAATTCTGAGGACTCCGGGAATCAGAATACAACCAGGTTTACAGGCTACAGTGCTGTCAGTTCATCAAATATGAACAAATCGTCTGCTCAGATCTCCGCAATGAGTAGCGAGAACAGGAGCCTTTCAGAAGATCCTCTGAATGCAAAGTTTCAACATATTTCCTTCATGCCTGCCTTACACTGTGTGATGCACAGCACTGCCCAGAAGCCTGAAGCAGTTGTCCCACCACCCATATCTGCTGAGGGTAAAACAATGGGAATGCTCGTTACCACACCTGTTGCCGTGTCGCCAGTGAGAGAATCTACCAATTCCCCTCCTGGTGGACTGGGCCCAGTGACCTCTGGTGAACCTGAGAAACGCCTTGAGCTGATGGCTTCCCCTCTGCCAGTCCCATCCACTTTCCTTCCGCACTCTGTCCAGCCAGGCAGCCCAGCTTTGCATCTGGCCATACATAGGTTGAAAATGCCCTCTCCCCAGGGATCGTCAGAGAGTTGCACAGTTAATGGACCACAACAGCCAACAGGAAACATAAGTATTGGATCACCAAATACTGCCTTTATCCCAGTCCACAACCCAGGTGGTTTCCCAGGATCCCCAGTTCCTACTACAGATCCCATCACGAAACCTGCGTCCCAGGTGGTAGGACTGAATCAAATGGTGCCTCACATTGAGGGAAACCCAGGAACAGTCCCTCAGCCTACCAATCTCAAGGTAGTTCTTCCAGCAGCTGGTCTCTCCACAGCAGCACCGCCACCCCCACCAGCTTCATATGCTTTGCCAAGCAGTCCTCATGCTACCAGTGTGTTGCCCAACCAGAACACAAATGTGCTAAACACTGTAGCAACCTCCTCACCACCTCAGTCCACTGCTTTAGGTGTTGGTCAGGTCCAGTCCACTGTTCCTCCTGCAGTACCTACACACACGCCAGGCCCTGCCCCCAGCCCGAGCCCCGCTCTAACTCACAGCACTGCACAAAGCGACAGCACATCCTACATCAACGCTGTAGGAAACAACACCACTAACGGGACAATGTTACCTCCTCAGCAGCTGGGATCTGGGCCTTGCGGCTCGTGTGGACGTAGGTGTAGCTGTGGGACCAATGGAAGCCTTCAGATTAATAGCTATTTTTATCATAACCCACTTCATGGACAAGTCTACAGAGTTCCATCTTTCTTCACTCTGCCATCTCTTTGCAATGGCAGCTACCTCAATCAAGCACATCAAAGCAATGGGACACAACTTCCTTTCTTCCTGCCTCAGTCTCCATATGCAAACGGGCTCATGCATGACCCAGTGATGGGGAGCCAAGCTAACTATGGGATGCAGCAGATGGCAGGATTTGGGAGGTTCTATCCCGTATATCCAGCACCTAACGTAGTTGCCAACACAAATGGGTCAGGACCCAAGAAGAACGGGAACGTTTCATGTTACAATTGTGGTGTAAGTGGACACTATGCGCAGGACTGTAAGCAGTCATCCATGGAGGCCAGTCAACAAGGTAATCATGATAACTCCCAGCGGACTTGCTTTTGAGTTGAGCAGTTTATCTTTCTGAATGTGCTGTTTCTGGTCTTGCGGAAAGGCGTGCGTGCGTGTGTCTGTCTGGTGTAAATGGCCGTGCTCTAGTGACACGCTCTGAACTGCAAAGTGTAGCTTCTCTCTGCTTAAAACTGTTGTAGGACTGTCTAAGGGAATGGGTTGCGCAGTGTGAAGCTGCAGATGGGTATGATTCAGCGCTGGGAGGTCAAACCGTGTCAGTGCTGAATTGTTACTGTCTTTTCCCTGGTTGGCTTTTGGCTTTACGTTGAGGCCTGCATGGCACTTGAATCGTTCCGTTCCTGGTCAGTGTCATTTCGGACAGATTTCATTGGCAAAAAGTGAAAGAGATCAGTTACTGTTTGTGATACGAACACGGATTCCTAAAACTTGGATCCTTCGGTGCCCCATCGTGCAGGATGTCAGTGAGACCTGCTTTAACTTTTCAGACAAGAAACCAATTTGGAACTAAATATCACAGAAATGGCTTCAATCTTCTCTGCTGCATCTCCCTTCACCTGGAAGAGTGGGGAGAATGCAGTGGCTGCACAGTACAGAAACTGTGTCTAATGTCTGGCCTGTGCCTGTTGTGGCTTCGCTGTTTTGGTCAGACTGGAACAGGAATGACAAACCTTGATGGGTGTTGTCTTTGCTTTGCGTTTTTCCAGCAAAGGTAAAGTCCTGTCCCTATGGTTCCTGTCCTTTTTAATCTTCCCATTTTAGCAAGAAAATAATGTAAAACCGTAGGACCTGCTGTGAAAGGACTGGAGGATGACAGTGCCTTTTGAGGATGGTGTCCGTTTTGCTAGCTTGCAGTGGTTTTTTTGTAATCCATTTTAATTGTGAGCAGTGACTTAGTAGTTCTCTTTCCTGTTTTAGGCACTTACAGACTGAGATACGCACCTCCCCCTCCCCCTTCCAATGATACCTTGGATTCTGCAGACTGAAACAAGTAAACATTGCCTACTCAAACTGAAGCTTGGGAAATCGGGGACGGTGTGTGTGTGTGGGGGGGAGGTGGGCGGGTTGGTTTGTGTCTGGGACATTCCCTGGTTTTATATTATTTTGGAATCTTCTGTTGCTCTCGCACCTCTGTTCTGTACAAAAGAAGAAAGTCTCCCTGGCCTCCTCCTGGTTCTACACATGGCTTGCGTAGTGCATGTAATTCAGACACCCAGCCAAACAATCAGAACGAGCATTCGAACCACGCTTTTGCACTGAAGACTTGAGACATGTGCAATGTTTACTGCATCCAAGATCATCAAAGTCTTCTGACGTAAGTCTTCTGACCTTTGACATCACTGGCGGAGCAACCATATGGTGAGAGAAGAAACCTGGTCATGTTCCCCACAGCAGTTTTCTTCATTCCCTCCTTGTTCTCCTTACGCTGCTGTTTTCTTTTCTTTCCCTGTTTGTCCACGTGGATCCATTGGACTTGCATGAATGTGTAGCAGTTCATAGAGCCCCCACCAACACTCTAAATTTATGCTGATGAATTGAGGGCAGGTATCAAGACACCCCATAAGCAGAGTCCCGAGGAGCACACAACGCCACGGGTGTTGTATCACTAGCAGCATGGACATGCAGCTGCTGAGCAGCCCAGGTACATGGCGCTAGAGCAGGAAGGGGCTGAAGCTGGTGGTTGGGAACAGTTACATAAATGGATGAGCTCAAGTTAGATTCTTCCTGTGCTACAGCTTTTTGGCCTGTATGTTCAGCAACAAAGGTGACAACAATGGTATGAATGTTGTACTCAGTGTGTTTGCATTTGTAATGAAAGGTGACCGGTTTTTTTCCCTTTTTTAAAGCGGTTCTACATCGTGTCGACACAGAATGACCATTACTTGATGGAATATTTTTTTTCCTAAACTATTACAGTGTTGCATTGTACTTTAGAATGTAAATGTTTTCTTTCAAACTGAACAGAAAGCTATGGTTTTCTACAGAATAGTCAGGTATTAGTATTTAGCACCTGTCTACCAAATAGCAAAGTCACTATTTTATAATGCGTTACCACTATGCGTGATTACGGTATAATGTGAACGACTGCGCCGAGTGTTACGATGGTAATTAATCCTGTCAGTATAATGAGTAAAGTAAGTTTTTAATGCTGCTGTATTTTTTATTTTCTTTTTAAAAGCCAATATATGTACTAAATTGCTTCCAGGTAATATTTGATTTCCTGAAGTGCACTGAGGTTATCTGGAAGACGAGTGTATTTTTTGACTGCTGCATTCACCACCAACGAACAACTACCACTGTATATCCATAGGGTTTGGCATTCCTCACACTTCATGGCGAAAGAAAAAACGTTTTGGGTTGTTTTTTAATTTCCTCTTAAAAAAAAAAAAATCAGACTTGGTGTTCACTAGAGGGATGAAATAAAAATTAGTCTGTTGGTTCAGCCATCTCAGAAATTGCTAAACAAACCAACCCACCGAGCAACCAACTTGAAAAAAGGAAAGAAAAAAGCTACGTTTCTTCCTAGGTAGCATTTATATTTATAGCACCAGTGTACATTTTGAGACTTTTTTCTTGGAGGAAGGGCAGGGGGTA
>VZRI01007019.1:9921-22350 GCA_013397515.1 Upupa epops | reverse complement strand
AATCAGATGGTTCTCTCGGTCTCTCAGTGTCAGCGTATACAGGATCTTTGTCAGTTAGAGACAAACGTATCATGGCGCTGGTTATGTGGGGACAAGCCTGTTGTGGTAGACAAGCTCTCTTCAGGGCCTTCCTCAGGGCCTTCTGCCTTCTCTCTTTTCTTCTCCCTTGTGGTTAAGGCTCTGAGGGAGGGAGAGGGTTAAGAGCTCACCGCTGTCCGGCATCTTCAAAGGCAATCAGGCTGGAGAAGTCCATAGGAGTTGCTCCTCTCTTCATCTTGCTGCCAGGAACAGAGAAGAACTGGCACAAGCTTTCTGCATTCGAGCCCTCAGAGAAAGAGGGGAGGACTATAATTGCACCCCCACCAATAGGGGGCTGTAGGTGTCGGCAGTGGCTCATCGCTTTGGCCTGCTGCTAGGGGCTGGGATGAGCTGGCTCTGGCCACACTACAAGAGTTCTGCTCTCTCTGCAGTCGAGCTGTCAAGCAAAAGAGGCCAT
Source organism: Upupa epops (assembly GCA_013397515.1). NCBI lineage: Eukaryota > Metazoa > Chordata > Aves > Bucerotiformes > Upupidae > Upupa > Upupa epops. The sequence goes on along the minus strand of VZRI01007019.1, from coordinate 21,854 downwards.
AGTTGCCCCCTGTTGCAGAGCTGCAGCCAGGCTTAGGCTTCTTCCATGTTCCACCCTTCGGTGGCAGGTAGGCCATTGCTCGCCCCTCAGCCCTGGGGTGGGGGGAGCTGTCTTGCAGAGATGCTCTCTGGCTTACAAGACGTACCAGAGAAGAGGGGGAAAAGGCAGGCAGTACATTCCCTTTCATAGACTCTGTCCACCGATCACCTGTAGGGTCAGGACATTGACGCAGGGGGTCTGCTGGGAAAGCTACCTCCAGTTTCAAAACAAAATGCTCTTTTGGCATAAAAACACTGAAATTTCAGCATCTTCAAACTGCTACAGTCATATTTCCAATTGTGTAGCTATGACTTAAATATGCATTTCAAATGACATCTGACAAAAGAAATTCAGTGTATTTCTATGCTCTACCGGGGAGACATTTCTGGCTGCAAATAAACTGTTGTGCAAAGTACAAGCATGTCTAAAAAACCCTGTTCATCTGATATCCACAGCCTGCAATTATCTCTTGAAAACAAGGGTGGAATTCACCAGACCCAAATATAGATTTCTAAAAACTAAGCTAATCTAAGACAGCCCTCTGAGCTCCCTTTACATTTAGTTCTGCTTTATGGTAGGACTGAACTACTGTCTTCAGAAATGGCTGTCTCTGTGGATTATAAAGGGAGTAAAACAACTATGAGTTTAAGCTGAGATGATTAAATTAAAATAAATGAATCTCACCCTGAAAGTCTATCACCACTTTGATGAACTAGGAGTAGATTCAGGGGTTTTTTTCCCATTCAAAATAGAACCAGGAGTTGCAACTCTACACCTTGCAACAGGAAAACTTAGTCTTCGTGTCTCATATACATAGCCAGATATGAAGCAAACAAATAAGTGCATCTGCTGCTCTTGCAGAGAGTCTCTGTGCAGGAAGTGTCAAGGGTTGAATGGCCTTGATTGGTCCTGGCTCTCAGGTAGAATGAAGCAGCTTTGAGGAAAAGGAAAGACCTTATTGGTACCCACAACCAAGAGAAAGAAAGGAAAAAACCCAAACAAGTGAACAAACAAATAGAAACTGTGTCACAGCACCATTACACACATTCTGAGAAGATGGGAGAGAATTCTGTGGTGGTCTTTGGTTTCAGACAGAAGTCCCTGTGGGAAGGGACTGCAAAAATGATTGACCAAGAATGCCCCTGGGACATAGGCTTCCTCCCAAGCTCTGATGAGTACAGAGACTGCTTCAAACCATCTACAATATCTTTCTCTCCTCACTTTTGGTGAGATCTTCAAGGCATCATGTGGCATGGCTAGAAGACAGGCTGGGTCAGGNGGCATGGCTAGAAGACAGGCTGGTTCAGATGAATGTGGTCCTCAGGCAGCAGCACGCATTCGGGTGCAGCAGCATACACCTCACCAGCAATTGTCTCTTGTCAATTTGCCAAAGGTTTAAGAATCACAAGCCCATTCAGCATCCAGCAGTTCTTGCTCGTTGTGGAAACATGGAGTCCATTCATTCCATGCACACATCACTTAGCACCAGCATGCATTTCAAAGTCCAGCTTCCTGTTCCCTGTACTTCCGAGCCAGTCCCCCATTTCCAGCACATCAATTCCTATGTCCACAAATGAAGGAATAGAAAGATGAGAGTGAAGGAGGAGCTGGAAACCCAAAATTGGAAGTTCCAAACAAGTCATGACATTCTTCACAGGCAAAAATATTTCATGAGTTGCCATAGCAACTTCCCAAAGCCTCAGGCCAAGAAATCCACCAAATTCAAACTACAACTATATAACAGCAAATTGTTTTGAAGCATATTTCTTTATTTCTTTACCCCAATTATTCTCTGAGATTAATGTGACTTTGAATAGTATTGCAAGGTGAATCTCAATTTATGTAAAGAATGCACTAATAGATATTGTTAGCTCAAAATGATTATTCCATTCCAGGATAAGTTTAATTTTGTCTAGTTGACTACAGTGTATTGTTACCACAGTTGATTTTAAAAAATCACTTATGCATGTTCCTGTGTTCCTAGGATTTTAAATTTCTTTTAAATAAATGGTATCCTCCAATAATAGCAAAGAGAATTTTACTTGAACAGATGGATAATTCATTTTGGGACTATAAGTAGACAGTTTTGGATATATATTTCTGCCACTTTAACCTCTCACGACTCAAGTTTGCATTTGCAGCACAGATCTGGGCTGTCCTTGGCATACACAGATGGTTCTGTAAACTGTATGGCACTGAAACCTCTTCGCTATAAGTAGTTGACATGGAAACTGCTTGTCATCATCAAGAAATTGATAAGTATTGTGGGAAAAAAAATCTCATCCTAATGTTCTATTGAGAATATTTTATTTACTTCTGAGGACCATGTTCAACAAAATTAGATGACGTTTTACAGTATCTCATTAGAGCAGTTTGTCCACAGTGTTGAAAAGAAATTAAAGTACTTCATCTAGTGTTGCATTGCACTGGACAGGAAAATCTTATTCAGCATTTGCCACTGAATAAACACTGCTCAGCATCTGGGTGGCAATAATTTTTCTCATGCATTCAGACAGATTTTTACCATACACTGTGATCACGATGTTCCAGGGATTTGAGATCAGATTTGTAATTTGGGGTCTAACACTCAAATTCAAGCTTAGAAGCTCTGAAGAAATACCTGCCTTGGTTTTCTTGAAGAGGTAAACCACTTTATGTATATCCACGCCTAAACTTTCCAAAATGACTCTGTATATGTAGATGCTAAATGCATCAGAATATGAATCCCATGCAAAATGGTGGATATAGACACTGACTTTTTAATATGCTCTCTGTGGAACATTTCTCCTACATTCTGACTTCAGGGAATAAAAAATTACCTTCAAGAGGAATGAATTATTTGAAATACAGTGCTATTATGGATTTCAGATTTTTGGTTTATATACCCTTTTGTCTTAGATTTGTCACATAAATCAGATTTCTTCAAGGTTGGAATAATTACTGTTTTGATAACCAATTTAGATAAGTATTCTTTCTTCTTTGTCTAGCAGTAGTCATGCTACATGTATCTACTCTAATAGTAAGTGCTTAAATTACACTAGAGATGAAACACAAGGTAAATGATTCCTTTATTTCAGAAATAGCTAAACAAAATACTTTACTACATGTGAACATTAGCTGCATTTTAGGATTAGTATTACTGGTTTGAACCTTTGCTCCTTGCAAAGCTACAAGATTAATTTATGTATTTTCTGAGCTAGAAGAGGTTTGTGCCAGCAGAAGGGTATGTTAGCAAAGCAAAACCATTCCAGAAAGTAAAGTTATTGCAAGCCAGTTTTTATGACAGCCTGTTTGTATATTAAGTTTATAACAGCCTGCTAAGGGCATTATAGTTTGTGCTCTGAAGAGTTAAACATTTCCTCCTGGGATGTGCACTGTGATTGACCAGAAAGTTTGGATGTAATGCAGACATACAAATGTTGAAAGACTAGAGTGGTCTTTTATCCAACCAGTCAGTGGTACTCATTTCTGCCATCCCTGACCTTTGCAGCCTGACTGATTGCACAGACTGTCTTTCTGCAAGGGACAGTTCAGCAGATTAGAGACTCATTAAAAACCTGAGCATTTATATCAGGGTTTTCATTGCAAAGCCATTTCCAGCTGATTCAACCATTTGGGTCAATGACCCAAGGCAGTAGGAGAAGGAACTAGTCATAATCTATAAATCATTAGATATATATTTGGTCTACCGTAGTACTACAGATCTCTTACAATCAGGTGAACTTGTACATCTCTGAAGAGTCATTTTAAAAATGTATGTACCATAATTGGAAGAAACTGCTGAGGGAAGTTGTCAAATCTCCTTTCCTGGGTGTGAAAGTCATGTAGACATGGTGGTCAAGGACATGGCTTAGCAATAGGTTTGGTAGAGTTAGGTTAATTGTTGGATTCAATGGTCTTAAAGGTCTTTGCAAACCTACATGATTCTATTACTCTATGACAATGGTGTATGAAATGCTCAGGGTTTTATATTCAAGTTCTGCGTTGTGTTATCCTTCATCTTGCAAGTTGCTCATTTTAAGTCTATCTGAATTTTAAAGCAGATGGCAAAATTGCCCATTTTGCTAGTAAAATGTAATCTGTTACAAGATAAGGGGGGACAGAATGCAGAAGATTTAGAAAAAATAATCAATTTCATCATTCAGGAATGTAAATCATAGGCCTGTAATACTCCTTCAGAAACTTGCTATTTATCAGTTACTAAAACAGCCACAGAATGTCTGTCTTACCTCTGCAGCTTCTTAAAACTGACCAAAGCTAAATCCTGTTCTCAAAATGTTTAATCTAATACAGTGCATCCTGCCTATCATTTGTCCTTCTTGCACAGCCAGATATAAGACAACTCTGCATACGTAAGAGTAATTAACCCTTCTGCCCAGTACTTAACGGTTGGCCATAAAAGCCAGATTAAGTTCCTAAAAATTCATACTTAGAACAAATTACAACAAATATTCAAAGAACTTATGATGACATTATAAAAAATCATGCTTAGAACAAATTACAACAAATATTCAAAGAACTTCTGATGACATTAGCTCAAGTTACCAGGTGAAAATATGGCAAGATTAATTGTATTGCTTGATCACCCAATACTGAGTTAAACATAAGTCCATACAGAAAAATAGTGAATTCACACAACCATGCTTATATAAACTGGAAATTTTAAGCTCCAAGTACTTCAAAGTCTTAACCCGTAGAGTTAGGTTAATTGTTGGCTCAAGTAAGTGCTTAAGTAAGCTTGAAGTTGCTCAAGATACGTCACGACCAATAAAACTTCTCATGATGTGATTTTTCTTCATTGTGAAATTTCCTAGAGAGGAATGATGGAGAAAACTTGTAATATCTGAGAAAGTCATGTTCAGATTTTAGGAAATTTTATAAAAGAGTGAGATGGAAACCAGGAAATACCCTGATCCCATTTGTGACCACATCATTTGATGTCTTCAGAATGGTCATGTGCAAACATATTCTCTAATGGACAAATTCATGCAAACACATGGTTCATCATGCCTAGATTTATTCTTTTTGACTTAAATTATAGATTAAAAAAAATGTTAAGAGCTAATTGCATAGCCACACTCCCATACATATCTTTTTTCTCATGTCTCTCAAAGTTCATTAATCAGTTTTTATTTCCAGGCTTATCTGTTTTTTTCAGTCACTTCCCCAAACCAGTGAGAAAAGTGACACAACAGTATTAAAAAAGAAAAAAACCCCTAATTTTTAGTGTAAGAGTTTTCAGAAAAACAAAAGGAGAAATTCTAATTGCCATTTCCTTTTAAATAATTTGTTACCCTTCTTCATAACCAAGAATAACTTTAAAATTGGACTGTAAGGTACCTTACAACTGAAACTGGTTCTGGTCTAAAAAGAGGAAAAAAAATGCCACTAATTATAAGACCCTTAAATGGGGCTGATATTGCAAAAACAATGAGCTAGTTGGCCATCAGTACCAACCAGCTTTGCAGTGATGCTGCAAGAGGAGAAGGACCTGCATAAGGCCATGTCACTCCACTGTCATCAGCCATGAAGAGTGAGAATGCTTCCTGGAAGATACTATTGTTCCCATCATCCTTTAAACAAAGTAGTCTGCAAAGGGATACAGAACACTCATACCAGGCAAGTTGTTTATTAGTTTGTATTCTTTATTCTCTTGCAGAACTTGTGAGAACTTCTGTTGCAGGGTCAGTGCACTGCAACATTCGAAAGGCCTTCATAAGCTACTTTTTTCCAGTGTAAACTTTAAATTAATATTGTACATCAGTAAGGTGTAAGAATATACTTCCAGCATATGTATTTTTTCTCTCATTTTTATGCCTAAAACCTTCAATAACACACTCCATGTTTACTTAAGAAAGGTACAGCTAGTTCTCATTAGTGTTACTGATTATTGTAGATTACTACAGTCATATTCTTGACTAAGAAAGTATGAAAAAAAAACAAACTAGAATGGTCTAGTTTGTCAGAGTGAAATCCCTGCCTGTGACTCGGTACTAGTGAATCTTAGTGATTTGGATAAGAAGATTCTCCAAAATTTTCAAAGTCATGCAATAACATGCTTATATTGCTGCATTCCCTAGTGATAATTACTCATTAGATTCCTAAATCAATACAGTTATTGAACATTCTTGTTACCTACTTTGCAATTTCATTTATTGAAAGGTGTGTATAAATGTAGCATTGCATTATGTGTGGTGCTTCTGTGGTGGTATGATGTCCCCCTACATTCATGGGCCTCTACATACAGGGTATGACTTCTCTCTGTGTGTCACACAATAATACATTAGAACAGTTAAATACAGATTGCAAAATATAGTGTACCAGACAGTGTAGCTTTTTAACACTTCTGGCTCTTGCCTCCCCTGTCCTCTGCAGATGTAATAACAACTACCTCCAGCAGTGGACAGACCATTGAGATGTTCTCTTATCACACCTGGCTCCTACAACCCCACCTTGTATGATCAGTCAATCTTCCTATAATGATACCCTTGTGACAGAAAAGGCACAAAAATCCCAGAACCAGCAAGTTCTGGACTTATGTAGACCAAAACATTACAAATAGTACCTGACAAAAGTCAATTATCTTAGGCCCTATAAATAACAATCCCAAATGAGACCACTTTGAGCTCTCCTGGATCCTGGATAGGTGCATCCAGCATCTCCTCTGAGCTGGGATGTCAGGCTATAGAACGGATTCTTTCTCTCCCTACCTATTAAGATGTTTTTCTTTATGTATTTGAGAGTGAGCCCTCAAAGTATTTAGCTTTGTCTGTATGTATGTCTGTGTGAATGTCTGTATGTTTTGGGTTTGTACATATACACACATATTTTTATTTAAGGCCTTGGAGTAAGCTAGCATGAACCTTGGCACTCTCAAATCTGTCAACATGCCTCTCCTTTACTTTCATATATTACTTGCTAGTTCTTAAATTGGTTAATTACTAAGTGCTACTAAGATGTTACCCTTTTGATCTACTTTTATGCCTGCGATAAATTCTGAATTGTCATCAAATCCTGTTAAATATATTCATCCATAACACCTTCGTATGAGTGAATCTATAAGACTTCTTGCACTGAGTTGAGAGAAAATAGAATCAGGCTACTAACAGAGCAGAACAGACAGAGGTCTATAAATCAAATGCTCCATATTTCTATACCCATTTTTATGCTGGGCTATGGCTTAGGGATCAATAAAAGACCTCATTAATGACAAGTCACTGTGCAAGAAGTTTCTTATGTTGTAGTGCTAAGCTTTTCCAGTTACTCCCTCAGCCCAGTGGAAGTGTTGTTACCACCTTTGCAGAGGATTTTTCAGTTTCCTTGTTTGACACTAATACCTAAATATGAGGGTTTTTTTAGCAAATCTATTTTGGTATTTTCTAACATTTATTTCAAAGCACAAGAATACAAGTCTGCTTTACAAGACTGATAAAAGTAGCAATTTCTAGTTCTAGACAATGTTTTCTTCGTACAAATCACTATGTAAACCAGACATTCCTACCACTGACTTTTCTTACACCACAGACCTAAACAGCACCCTTGTTTTTATTCTGTAATACTCTACTGACACCTTCTGGAATCCAACACTATTTTATAACTTGTGTAGTGGTAATGAAGCCAATAAAGAAAAACATTTGATGCTGCCACATGTATTGAAACACAGATCCCAGTTTAGCTTTTACATACTTAGCATCAGGTTTCACCTATTCTGAAGTACCAAAATCTTAGAAAAAATAGTGAAACGTAATTAAAAAACCCTTATTTAGATTAAGATGATCAAGTTTTATGAAAACAGCTAAACTGCTTCTACTGATAATGTCTATGAAATTTGATGCTCTTCATAAAAACCTGGCTATGGGAGCAAAGTGATTAAGGAAAAATCTGATTTCTTATTATAAGTGAGTAGAGGTATACACAACATCCTTTCAATGTCTATCTCATCTTGACCATTTAATTCCTCTATATTTATACTTTATTCTCCATCAATGTTTCTGAAAGTTGAAATCTTGAAGAACATGCATTTTTACCGCTCGAGTGTGAACATGACCCAGTTATCCACAGCCTCTACATGAAGCTGGCAGGTACAACACAAGATTTATGAGAAAACTTTATCCTTCTGGAACTGCAGCTGGAGGCCAGGAATCCAATGCCTAGAAATGACAAGAAATGCTAGGCTACTGAATACCCTTGTAGCTTTATTCAAAGACAATTTCACAGACATCTAGTTGACTTTCATTTTTAATTACTAAAATGATTTTTAAAAAGTTATTGTTCCTTCTTTTAAAATATTTACAATAAATACTAAAAGGAACAGGTGATTCTGTCCTGGATTGAAAATGGTCTCAGTCAGTGCTTGCATTCTTAACCATGCCAACCAGCTCTCAGTAGAATTTACCAGGCAATGAAGCAGCTCTGGGGAAAGAAAGGAAAACAAATCCAAAAAGCTGACACATCCAAATAGAAACTGTGTCACAGCACCATTACACACATTCAGAGAAGATGGGAGGGAATGATGGAGTGGTGTTTGGCTTCAGACAAGAGCCCCTGGGGGAAGTGGCATATATTGCAACAATGGGGGACTGAGACCACCCCAGGTTAGAGGTTCCCTTCCATCTCTGCCAATCATGGAGAGCTGCTCCAACCATCCACAGTCTCTGTCTCCCTTCTCACTTTAGGTGAAGTCTTCAGGGGGTCAAGTGGCATGGCTGACAGACATCAGACATCATGTGGTCCTCAGGCAGCAGCAGCACTTGGGAGCAACAACATACCTTCCAAACCTGTGTCTCGACATTCTGCCAAAGGTTTAATTTGGCTTCTTCAGCATACACAGTCCAAGCAATGAAGGAAAACATCAAACACCCCTTTGGGCCTCTTTTCTCCCACTTATTCAAGCATTTCCCAGTTTCTCAGTTGCAGCTGTGACACAGCTTCTCAGCTCTGTGTCTAGGACAAAGCCCAGATGGCAGCTTCAGCTCTAGCCCTTCTCCTGGACTTGTGGACTCTCTTCTCTGCAGTTCCAGGAAGCAGGAGGATGTNCAGGAAGCAGGAGGATGTAGCTCACCAGTTATGATGTCTTCAAAATGACCAGTTTGCAGTGTTGTTGGTTTGGCATAGCTTGCCACCTTGGCATGGCTTGGCAGGCACCAGTGCTGGCACGGCTGGAACGGCACTCGCGTGCCGTGTCCTGTGGGCAGGCAGGGCTGTGGGCTGCTCTGCTTGTGGCTTCAGCAGTGAAGTCCATGGCCACTCCATTGGAGTGATGTGGCCTCTGGTGGGTTGTAGATGGGGAGCAGGGTGGGGCAAGACAGCTTCACTCCCCACCTGCACCCACCAAAGTAGCTGTCTGAAAAGAGAGTGAATTCCAGCTTTGCAGGTGCAGCCCAACACTCACAGCAGGAGGCTACCACTGCAGCGGTGAAGGAAGGGGGGTGGGTGGGGGGGCAGCAAATGTGTTTTCTCTGTATAAAAGCACAAAGGTTTTCAATCCGTGAGAGATCCATAAAGAGAGTGTCTCAGGTTCTTGCCCTTGTTAATATGCACTGAAATGGTGAAATCTTTTTGCTATTTTTCTAATTTCTATTGAGAAAGTGTTGCTTGATTTTAACAATGCCATTGTGTGCACTGTTTAAAAACCCTGACAGAATAGATGTACACTGGAAAACATTTAGGTAATATCAATTTCGAATTCTTCTGGGTTAATTCACATGAAAATCATGGGAAATCATCAAATCATTTAATTCAAATGTGTGTATATAAATGTATCCTTTGTTATAATTAAATTGCATTAAGTCACCTATTATACCTAGGTAATCAAATCAGACTGCAGAGACATTGGGACTGAAGTAAAGGGGACAATCCCTCAGATCATTTTCTGAACAAGTCAAGCAATACTAGCCACTTATTTGTTTCTTAAACAATGCAAAATGAATATCCATGAAACTAACTTTGTTATTTAGCATTTGGCCAAGGTAATTTCGTGGGAACAAGGAAATTATACGCTTAAGTCTTTAAAACTGCCACCAGAAAGTGAATGCATAAACTCCAATATTACTTAATCGATTTAAGATTATTTCTACATTTCAGAGTTGTTATTTCAACTATAAGACAGCCCAGAATGGATTCCCCTTTGCTGTTGCAGTGATTGTACATTTGAAGAATGTTTTATCACTTTTAAGTTTCTGAGTAAAGTTTAATTAGTACTAAAGAGCATTCTTTACAGAATTCAGTGAAAAATTTCACATCAAGAAGACTACACTTATAAAATCATTATATGTGGATCAGAATTTACTAGTACAGCCAGCTCTTCTCTATTACAACAAGGACTCTCCAATATTGGTTAAAAACTGATAGCCAGTCAACCAGGTAGTTCCACATATAAACCTGTAGTAAAATTTGAATCAAAGGTGCTGGCAATTACAAAGAGCACTGGAATTGTTTCATCATAGAATGATCCTAGAATTATAGAATGGTTTGCATGGGAAAGGACATTTAATGTCGATATCTCTGCATCAATTGCCAAACAGTATTTTCTTGGCCTGGTAGGAATTTAATGAGCGAAGTGTTATGGAAACACTGTGTAAGATAACCAAGTAACATAGTCATTGTATTCAGTTACATAGAGTTTTTATAGCTGCAGAAGGAAAAAGGCAAAATGCTTTTACGTTCACTTCCTAAGCAACATATAAGTGTGTTTTTTTTCCTTTAATACCTCAAATTTCATTGTTTCCTCACTTTCCAAACAAGAAAGGCTTTTGAAGTTAATAGATTACATAAAGCAATAGATTATCCAATATTCGATGCTAACATAAAAATGGCCAGTTTCACTTGGTCTCTGGAGAAAAATAATAAAGGCAGACTAAGGAAAATATTTTGCTTATCAGACCAAAATAAGACCAGTTTATCTGTTTGCACTCTTCTAAATCACTTGTGTTCTTACCAGAAACGTTGGCCTCTTTACTTGCAATGAATCTTTCATCCTTGAACAGCTATCTTACGAAAACTGCTGGCAGAGTTCATCATTCACAAGATGAGCCAAAAACATCTCCGAACCAGTGAAGAACTCCAGCCTTTTCTTTATGAATGGTCCCAAAACGGTGCAATGAAGCGGTAGGGCCACTTGATGGAGCCATTATCAAGTTGCCAGCCGAAATGCTCCTCCTGAAAATTACCCAGTGCTGCTGCAGCCGTCAAGAAAAGACTGAATGTACTCGATTTTCTAGAAATTCAATACCTAGTGAGCGTGGCCTACCGAACAATGGGTTACATCAGCCTTCCAAGCTCGGAATAAATCTTTATATTACTATCATGATAAAGTACAATTCAATTTGTTAGGTGAGAATGAATGCTCTTGGAGCAGCCCCTCACTATTAAGGGATTTGTGGTGGTTTGTTCCCTCCTTCCTTCTCAACAGACATATTTTGCCTATAACTAATAAGTTTGGGGTTTTTTTATTTAAAAAAACTTAACAGCTCGGGGTGGGGGGGTTATCAGTGGCTTAACTTTTTAATCGAGTATTTTGCAAATGTATTGCTTTGGGGTTTTTTTTTATTTCCAGGAAGGAAAACAAACTTCATCTTCAAAGCAAAACAACTATTTGGACAGTTCTAGCAGTAGTCAAAGGTAATATTGTTATCTCTGGATACGATTTGGTTTTGTAAGACACTTAGAATTCATTAATATCTCGCATTTAAAATTGGATTGTAGGGATCTCAGGTAGCGACAGGACGAGGGGAAATGGAGCAAAGCTGGAAATGGGGAGATTTAGACTTGATGTGAGAAGGAAATTCTTCCTTGTAAGAGTGGTGAGAGCCTGGAATGGGTTCCCCAGGGAGGTGGTTGAGGCCCTGTCCCTGGAGGTGTTTAAGGCCAGGCTGGATGAGGCTCTGGCCAGCCTG
>VZRI01007018.1:645754-701765 GCA_013397515.1 Upupa epops | reverse complement strand
TGTTAATGTTCAATTTGCATAGCACATCAGGGAAAGCTTCTTCACTGAAAGAGTGGTTAGGTATTGGAACTGTCTGCCCAGGAAGGTGGTGGAGTCACCATCCCTGGAGGTGTTCAATGTGTACGTCTGGCACTTAAAACATGGTTTACTGGGCATTATGACATTGAGTTGATGGCTGGACTTGGAGGTCCCTTCCAACTGTAGTGATTCTATGACTGATTTTATGATATTACTGCAGCCTTCTAGTACCTGAAGGGAGGGGCACAGGAAAGCTCATCAGAGACTTTTTTTTGAGGGACTCTAGCTATAGGGTAAATGGTAATGGTTTCATGTTAAAAGAGGGCAGATTTAGATTAGACCTTAGGAAGAAATTTCCCAATATGGAGATGGAGGGGCACTGGAACAGGTTGCCCAGAGAAGTTGTGGATGCTCCCTCCCTGAAATTGTTCAATGCCAGGTTAGAGAGAACCTTGGGCAACTTGTGAGAGTGTCCCTGCTTATGTCAGAGGGCTTAGAACTAAATGATCTGTGGTGTCCCTTCCAACCTAAGCTATTCTATGATTTCTCCTGAATATTAAGGAGAGTTTTTAAAAAAATTGTTTGTACATAATATTGAATAATTCTTTTCATGTTGACCAGAACTCTGTCATAAAAAAAATCCCAATTTCAGTTTGAAAATGTTTTAAAATAGATGTTTTGGATGATTTGAGTTTTTCAGGCAAAATCATATATCTATAAAACTGTTCATGTAAGTTTATAAGAAAAACCCCTAAAATTTAATCAGATTTTATTTGCTATCCAGAAGTGTAATATTAATTTTGTTGTATCTTATTAGTCTTAGTACCAAAATATTGTAAGTATTTAAAGAAAGTTTTATATTATTATGGAAATTATGCAAGCCAGGAAATTGATATGCTTCAAAGTAATCTAGACGGTCACAATATCAGTGAGGAATACTGAGTATATTTTTTAATATTTTGCTTTGGAAAGTTGTACAATAGTAACATTTCAGGTACAGTTTTATTTAAATTAAAAAAAGTCACGTAATGATTTCCTCACAAATGTTTAGTTCCGAGTACTACTGAAACTTTATGTTTCAGTGGCAAAAACCTTTTTGATAAATGTACTTTATCATTCCAAACAAATTACTGAATTTTACATAATTTGCAGTCCAACATAATTAGATCTTGAGTAATGTGTAACTGATTCCATTTGAAGAGCAAACAAAACTCTACTGCGACTCTGTAAATCACAATATCGATGATTTCAGGTGAAAAAAAACCAAACCAAAGACAGAGATGTCTTAAGAGCCCATGCTGACACTACAGTTTTCTGAAAATTGGCAGCATACTATGAGTATAACCCTGCACTTCTGTAAGTACTGAAAGGTGACTAATATGTGACACTGGATATCTGCTAATTATGAGAAGGTACAAAGGCAGCAATAAACCAGTCTGTAGCTTATGTAGATACTAGAAAAAGCCAGAGGAACAGCATAAACCTTTTCAATCTTCGATGTCAATACTGTGCTCACACTTTGCTGAGGATAGCATTGTGCAAGATTCTGCTATTTATTCCATAGCAGCTCTGAGTTCTTTAATCCTTAATCTCTGGGTTGATGATTTTTGTCATAAACTTTGAAAACCTAGAATAAATGTCAGAATATTTTTATATTTGCATTCTTATGAAAATGCTTCCTCTGCATACTCATCTTAGATTTTGACATGAAATGTGCCTTGAGCATTCAGAGCCACATTTGGACTGAATTCACTTGACAGCTGAATCATAAACAAAAGAGAATCTTGATGTTTTACTACATAAAAATGTTGGTTCACTTTTGCTGATCGCTATCAGCTTAATTCAACCTACTGGCTGTACTGGGCTGTACAAGTCCTTCATAAGAAAATGTAAGAGGGAACAAGAAGGATTCTTTTTAGGTGGCATTTACAGGTTTCATGTTCAAATATGAAAGGTAACAAATCGATAACATGAATTTATTGAAGAACATTGGGGATCATCATTTTTGCTTAAGTACACATCACTCACTGGTGTGATGCATTGTGAATTTGCATGGCTGTTAAGGAAGAGGTTAAAGATTTCATGGGTTTTTATTTCAGGAAGAGATAAGGAAGCAAATACAGTGGAAATTTAATTAAGTGAACAGGATGATGCATTTTGAAATGGTTTTGGCAAAGTGCAGAGGAATGGGAAATGAACCGACTTATGTAAGCACAAAATTGAAGGACCTACTCTGAGACTATATTAAGAAAGTGTCCTTCGGAGGCATGGTTAGTTCTTTAGGGAACAAAAAAGACAATTAGAAAATGTTTGAAGATGTAGAGCTGAGTAGCCCTAGTGACCATTTGGACTCACTGAGATATCTCCAGAATGAGCTTTGTGTAAAGTGTAAGATTACATATTATCAATAGTTATTTAACTGTAAGTTTGGAAGGCTTTAAAAGTGATGAAATCTTCTGAAAACCAAATGAAATTGGTTTGGTAGAGGCAGGTTTTTATTAAAAGTTTGATGAATCCATCACATTAAATAATTAATATTTTCACAAATAGATGATTCTTTGTTTGGTTTGGTGAAAGCATACAGTAATCTCATGCATGGATATCTGGGACTTGAAGCTAGCAAACATATGTAAGTTGATATAATTAATTATTGGAAATATTTGCATTATTATTGACTCTTTCACAAACTGCCTTCCATTATACTGTGCCTGCACAGTAAGTCTGACAGAATAAACAGAGTGAACTGTACAAGTTCTCTTGACTGTTGAGCATCTGGTTTGAGACATTTAGAACTTCCACATTGTGGAAATTCTGAGTGGACATAAAAATCAACAGCTAAAATAATGATCTCTAGTTTTCAGGTAGATTTCTATGAAGTGTTTCTAGAAAGATCATCTCTTAAGTTTGTTATGATGCTTACTGTTTCATATGTTGAGCTGATCAAGAACTTGTTTTGTTGAGATTCTCAACTACTTTTGTTGTTCTTCAAATTGTTCTGATGAATCTAAGGAAATGTTTCAAATTCTTGGAATGTGAAGTCCGGCTATCCCAGTTTTGTGTTTCAGAAGTGGATGCATTGTAATAACAAACACTACTCACAGTAGTAATTACAAACAGAGTTTGTCAACCCTCTGGGTAAGACCTGCAGGCAAACAATGTTTTCATATCAGTTTGTCACCCATAATGATTTTAAGAACTGTCATACAAGTATCCACCATTGTTCTTCAGAGATTCACAGATTCATAGAATGGTTCAGACTGTAAGGGACCTTAAAGATCATCTAGTACCAATGCCCCTGCCGTGGACAAGGACAGCCCCCACTAGACCAGGTTGCTCAAGGCCCCGTCCAGTCTGGCCTTGGACACTCCCAGGGAGGGGGCATCCACAACATCGCTGGGCTCTTGCATTAGAGAAGGATATTATAAAGGACTTAGTGATTACTTGTTTTCTTCACTTCTCTTTTCCCTTTCCTCTTCCTGGTATATTACTTGGCCTAGCACTTAATATAATACTCAGTTTTAATTAAAGCTGACTAATTTCATAGCTCACAGATTTCAGAAAGGTATCAAAGTATTCTATGCATTCTTACTAAATGAACAAACTGCAAATATATCCTGTCATAAAGAGTCTACTGCCAGCAACATATTCCAAAGATATGGCACTAGACTTTAGTTTTACCTAAAGTATTTTGTTGAAACCATTTAAGCAGCCACAATGAACTTCCTTGTCTTAACAGCTTTTGATTTCAAGCTTTGTATGTATGTACTGTTTTTGGCTGGCATAGAGTTTATTTTCTTCAGAGTAACTTGTATGCTGCTATATTTCAGTGTTGTAACTATAAGAGTATTAATAACACACCCATGTTCTAGCTGGTGCTGAGCAGTGCTTACAAAGCATTAAGGCATTTTACTCTCCTCACACTACTCCACCAGTGAGTAGGATGGGACTGCACAAGAAGTTGGGAAGGGACACAGCCAGGACAGCTGACCCCAAGCAGACATGCCAGATCAAATGACATTGTGGTCAACAATAAAAGCTTGGTGAGGAAGCAAGTAACTGCTAGACGTGATGAAACCCTGCCTTCTTTGAAAAGGCTAAACATCTGTTGTAGACGTGAAGTAGTCAATTAGTTCCTTAACATGTCTTGCTTAAACATGCAGCTTACCATTACCATTTCTACTATCTATACCCCAATCAGCAAGTTTTCTTGCATTTGCTTTTATGATTTTCTTTCCCATCCCACTGCAGAAAGTGTGTGAGCAGCTATGTGGGGCTTAGCTGGCGATTGGGCTAACCTACAATAGCACATCTTTAGGGCCTCTCTAAAAAGTTATTTTCTCTCAGATATTTCTCTGAGTTGTTTTCTGTATTTGCTTCTGTTAGAAGGACTGAAGCAAGACAGTAATAAATTATTAATTTATCTTTCTATTGTCTGTATATTTGGAACAGTATAGATGGTATAATTCAGTGTCACAAAATTACCTAAGCCTTACGCATCTTAAAAAAAACCAAATGATATTTAACTGAATAGTATTTCATTCTCTTTCGTTTCCAACTTACATTCATTAAAAAGCTGTCTCATACATGCAGATAGATAAAGATGAATTTCTATTCTTCATGGTATTTGAGAATGACACTTTATATCCTTCTGGATCAAATTTCTTCTCTGGTGGAGCTCTGAGAAGAATGTTTCCCATTTGGCCAAACAGAGAGCTTTGGGAGGAACCCATGAGAAAATGGAAGAAGAGTCAGGCAACTCATGAGAATGCCAGGACTAAGGAGAATGTCCTTTTCTGGATGGAGTTAAAATGCAGTAATGAAGGATTCACACAACAAAAAGAAAACATAAACCAACAAACAGAACAAAAACACTCCAACAAAAACACATGCAGAGGTGGATTACATATTCTTACATAAATGTGCCCAGCTGCTACCTCAGGGGAAAGAAACCTTCAGGAGTTCTTTTCCTTGTGGAAGTGTGATGTTCACCTTTTAGTCCATTCATCCATTCTACAGTGACAGCAGTTCATTTAAGGGCCAGTTTTCTGTTCTGTCTGCTTCCAAGACAGTCTTCCATTTTCAGTGCACCAATTCCTATGGCCACTTTCCATTTCAGCAAACAATGGATTGCAGGCAAAAACATCTCTTCTCCTCTCTGAGCTTCCATGCTCGCTGCTCACCATATTTCAAGGACAAGATAGCTACCATGCCCAGCTCCAGTGACACAAGCTCCTTCTTCAACTACAGACCAGAGGGAGAGACTCTCCACCAGAACCCAGAAACAGAAAACTTCAACCAGTCATACTGGCTTTCACACAGTTGAAAGAATTGAGCTTGGAAGTCTAAGCCAATCAAAGAGCTGACAATGAGTGATGCACTCCCCCATCCCTCAGGCAAGAAACCTATTAAATTGAAACTACAGAAGTCTATAATAGTAAGATCAGTTGTTCTTCTGGTACCCAGTCCACTGGGTCAGAAGACAGGGACAGGTTGCAAAATGAAGCCCCTATAATCCCAGGAGAAATTATTAGCAACCTGCTACCACACATAGATGAACGCAAGTCCATGTGGCTGAATGGGATCCATGCAAAGGTACTAAGAGAGCTGGCATGATTGCTCACCAAGACCCTCGCCATCATTTATCATCAATCTGGCTAAGACATGACCATTTTTTTTGAGAAATATAAAATGTAATGTGAATGAAAATGAAGGAACTTATGGAATATGCTTAGCTATTGTTCTCTTCATTAGCTGGCCTTAAGCAAGTTGTACATAAATTATTTATTAATTCTCACTTTCTTTTACATTTCTAGGGAAATGGATCTTTGGAAGGAAAAAATTGCTCTGAATCTTCACAACAAAATGGTACGTAACAATAAGTATTTTGGAGTATAATATGTTTGGGGGGAAATTTAATGTATGTACTTTGCACAGTCTCTTTTTTCCTGTTGGGATGAACAGTACCAAACCTTTGGGGGACACCACTTCTAACTGGCTAACAATTAGATTTATCTCCATTCACACTTCAGGTCTGGCCATCCAGAGAGTGTGTAACCCAGCCGAGTATATGTTAGTACAAGTTGTGGACAGATAGTTTTACCAGGAGAATGTTGTGGGAAACGGGGTCAAAGACTTTACTAAAGTCCAGGAAGATAATCTCCTCAGCCTTTCCTTCATCCACTAGATGAACCACCTTGTCACAGAAGGAAAGCAGGTTTTTCAAGCAAGATGCACCTGTTATGAACTTGTGCTGACTGGGCCTGATCACTTGATTGTCCTATATGTGCTGTATGATGTCACTCAAGATAATGTGCTGCACTGAGGTCTGCCGCACAGGTCTATAGGTCTATGCATCCTCCTTCTGACCTTTCTTGAGGAAATCTCTGTGGCCCACATTTTTGGTATTTTTCACCTATTTTTTGTCAGTGTAGTTAGCTCCTTGAAGCTTTTTCAATTGTGGATGTTGCACAGAACTTCTAAAATTGAGACATCATCAGAGTAAATTGTTGGAAGTCAGTTCAAAAAGTAGCAGGTAGGGTGACATTCCCTGTGTTACATCTCATTTAATGAATGCCTGCAAACACAGTCAGGAAGATCTTTCAAATTAAATTTCATAATTTGGCTTAGGACCTGAAATCAACTTACTTCCACAGAAAGCAACAGTTCCGTAACCACAGTA
This sequence comes from Upupa epops, assembly GCA_013397515.1. NCBI lineage: Eukaryota > Metazoa > Chordata > Aves > Bucerotiformes > Upupidae > Upupa > Upupa epops. The sequence continues at coordinate 695,068 of VZRI01007018.1, read as the reverse complement.
GCACAGAGCCTGGAGTGGGTGAAAACGTGTAGGCAGAAACAGAACATAATTTTATTCTACTTTCATGGTGCTGGTAATGTCATAAACATCCTGCCATCCTGATATTATTGTGTTAATGTTAAAGTATTTGGTTGATGCAAATAGGAGTCGAGCTGTAATATTCTTTATATGGCATTGCCCAGAGCAAAGTAAGAACACCATGACAACAAGTAGCCTGCAAGCTGTCATGTTATTTGTGTTCAGCCTGCAGAACAGCTTATAAAAAGCTATCAGCTGACAGGCATACTGAACATCAATAGTAATTGAGAGAGAAAGAAATGAAGAATAGCAAATGGTGAACATGAAAAAAGAAAAGTACAATAATGCACCCTAGGAAGAACACTTTTCCATGCACTTTGAATTTTCTTAAATGACATTTATTAAACAATACAACTTCTCAAATAAAACCCTTGAGTACAATCACTNAATAAAGAACTTTACTAATCAGTCATGACAGCACATGTAACACCCTTCTAACTTTCTACTGAAGAAGACTACCAGGAAATTATAACACTGACAAAGATGACTATAGGTTTATAAGGAAATTTATTTTCAATGAACATATAATAGGTGAACAGTAAGACAGCACTTATAGCCCCTGATGCTGTCAGTGTCCTTATAGAGATACCTCTTAGTTTTAAGCTTCATAGCAATTATTAATTTCTATGTTTTAATTGTAAAATAATCTTTTATTATTTAGGATTTTGATTAAGTTATTATTGTTTGGCCAGATACAGAAGTATTGAATTACTGAGAGAAGGCATCTTTCTTTTTATATGGGTGAACTTGATCACACAGGTCACTGCTCTAGGGAAATTCAGCAGAAGACCACATATTACACAGCTGGCTTAGTTTCAACAAGATAATTTGTGAAAGTAAAATGAGTGGGATTTTATCCTTTAATTATTATTGCTTTATTTGGAATTTAAAGTATATGAAGTTGTAGCTTTGTGTTTTAAAATCTGAGTTTTTACACACAACACTCCACCAACTCACTACAACTTTCTGTTGTCTCCCAGCTAATAGTATTTTCCAGGCATAGAAAGAGAAATAACTTGACAGAAAGCTCAAAAGGCCTAATGATTGTCAGTTCTAGCTATCCCAAGTTTTTCTATATCCCTTGACACCTACTATTGGCATATGTCAGGAAAAACAGAGATACGCTATTACTGTTGGAGATGCAAAGCAGTATTTTAGCTCATACTCAACAGTGGAAAAATACAATTTGTCAGAAGGAATGCAGAGCTCCATTAACTGATGTTGCTGGAGAAGGCTGATGTTCACCATGTCACAGATTCACCCAGACTGGTTTCCTTGAATGACACATGGGATCCCTTTACAGCATACTGCACCTCTTCTTTAATACCAAGAAGCTGAAAATGTAAGGTCATATTTAGCTTCATTAATGATGTACCCCACTAAAAGTATGAACATTTCTTCTGACAGGCCATCTGTTTGCTGTCAGCTAGGAATCGATGGTGTGGCCCTCAGCTGCATGGGAACTTCTTGAAGAATTCAGTGAGCAATCCCTAGAAAGTAAACTGCTTAATTGTGCTTGTCCTAACTGCCACTGTAAGAAATTAACATCTCCATTTTAATCTAGGTGCTAAGAGAACAAAAAAATAAGCCAGAAAAAAAAGCATCAATACAGTCATTGATACATTCATACCAGACAAAGTGAGAGGCATTCATGGTAAAACTAAATAAACTGACCATCAAGGGTAAGTGTCCTAGGTTTTTCTACCTAATGAAATTAGCGTCAAAGTTCATAACATTGCTTGTCAGTAGCTTTCCAAAATAGAAATTGTGGATCTTTTTGGGAAAAACTACCTTAAATGCACAGGATCATTGTTTTAATCACAATTCACTGAGGAAAAGGAAATTGTATTACTTTGACAGAGATTTTGTCATGGATGAGTTTAAATCAGGTGCATGGAAGTGTATGACTCTATTTGCTTTGATAGCAAGGTTTTTAAAAAATTGACGTTGAGTATTTTCAAACTTAAGCTTATCATATTAAATCTGCAATTTTTGACATGATTTCCAAGTGATAGGGAGGGAGGAAAGGAGGGAGGAAGAAAGTAAATGAGGTATGTCAAAGGAACAGTTATGGAGATGCCACTGGTGACAGAAGGGAGATGGTTTTCTTTATTTTGTCTGTGATAGAAAACATTTCTTATCAAATTAATACCAAAATCATAAGTAGGTATGACAGAGATGATTGTCATAGATGTAAAGTTACAATTGTATTGATGAAGCCTTATAATGTGATGAAAAACCTGTGAAATGTGGTCAGGAGACATTCTCGGCTGGTAGTTTTTTTGTCTGAAAGACCATGAATGTTTGTAATTTATTTTTCATTTATTATTAACTGCTGTCCTTTGGTGTAGAGCCTGAATAAGTGTGCAGAAAAACAAGCATAAGGGAGCTGAGGATCAGCAACGTACCATGCTTATTTGTTCTGTGTTCTGATCTGCTGGGTCCCAGTGACGGGAGCTGTGAGGAGGCTCAGTGATTCATCCCGTAGGTGGCTGCCTGTCACAGATGGGTGAAGTACTTCCTATATATAGCTTGTGCATGGCTTCATAGCACACTTGAGGATGGCTAGGAATGAAAGTTGTTCTCAAAAAGCCCTAGGTAAATCATTATTTTATTATTATAGCAAGGTGGTAGCAGCTGACAATTTCAATAATTGGATCAACATTCCCGTTTCAAATGCCAGCAGGTTTGACTCAGCTGTTTATTATTCTGTAGCATAGAAATAAAATTTGATTAAAGTGATTTTATTCCAGGTGAGGTGTTTGGGACATGTGAGCCAGAAAGGCCAGCATGATCCTTTACAGGTATTAATGCTAGTCCAAGTGACCCTCCCCCTCTGCTGTGTTGTGAGTTAGTGATAGGCAGTGGTTTTCATGGGTGTGGCATGGGCAAGAAGTTCACCACTGCAGCATAAAGACTGGTTTTTACATTTCTGACCCAGCTTGATGATACCCCATTTCTGCATGGCAGGACCCCTTTTCTTCCAATCAGGCTTTACTTAACCTCAAGACCCTTTCAGGTTCTTATGCCTAACAGTCTCATAGAAACTACAACTTGATTTTGTTAAATTGCTTTAAAATCAAGATGCAATGAAGTAATCTCAAACAGCCATGGAAATCCTAGCGTATCTCCACAATCTGCAGTTATTGACTTACAGCATCTTATTTCATTTTTTAAAAAGAAAACTGGGGGAAAACTAATGAAAAAATAAGCATAGACTAATTTAGGTTCAAAAGCCCTTCAAGATCAAGTCTATCATTACAGAATCACAGAATAAACATGGTTGGAAAGGACCTCTTACATCATTGAATCCAACCATACCTACACCCACAAATACCTAAATAGTTGATGGATGGAAAACCAGAAAATAACCCCTCCATGCCACCACCCTAGCAAGTCAAGAAGCACCATGTCTACATGCTTCTTAAATACCTCCAGGGATAGTGATGCAACCACCTCCCTGGGAAGGCCGTTCCAGTGCCGCACCACTCTTTCTGTAAATAAATTCTTCCTAAGATCCAATCTGAACCTCCCTATCTCAACTTCAAACCATTGCCTCTGGTTCTGTTATTAGTTACTGAAGAAAAAGGGCCAACATCCACCTCCCTACAACCTCCCTTCAGGTAGTTGTAGAGGGCAACGAGCCTTGCTAATGTTTTGGTCTTTTTTTACCTAATTCCACCAGGTCTATCACTAAACCATGTCCTTAAGCTCCATGTCTACATGACTTTTAAATATGTACAAGGACTGCAATTAATAATTCTGTTTATAGCCTTGATCACTAAGGTTAACTTAGCCATTCAAAATAATTCTTTTTTTTCAGTCTACTCAGCCATTTGATCCCATTAGAGTTATCCTGATTAGATACTAATTAGGATTAAATCCAGAATGATACTTATACACTTAGATTGTGATTCATGTAGGGAGCATGAGTTACATGAGTAAAAGATTTCTGCTTAGACTGAAAAGATGAAAACTTCCCTAGATTCTCAGTGTTATGCTGCTGTTCATGTCTGGAATCATAGAATCACTAGGGATAGGAAGAGACCTTGAAAGATCATCTTGTCCAATCCCCCTGCCACAGCAGGACCACCTAGACCAAGTTGCACAGGAACACATCCAGGCAAGTCTTGAATGTCTCCAGAGAAGGAGACTCCACAACCCCCCTGGGCAACCTGTCAGAAGTGCTGCCTCAGTACCCATCTTCAACAGAAAGCTCCTCAATATTTCTAGGGTGAAGCATGCATGAGGGAAAAAAAACAAAACACTGTGTTCATTGTCTCTGAAACAACTACCCTAAACACAGGGGAGTATGTTCTGTTTGGGGTTTTTTTAAGGGGGTATATGGGATTCAGGATCACCATTTTTGCTATCAAAGATAACTGCAGGGAGAATGCAGACCATAGTTTAATTCAGCCATTGACTTTGAAGCATTTTAATTGTGCAACCAAAATAAACACAGCTTTCAGATATGACATAGAGAGAGAATTATTAACACGCACATGTTCCAGAAGAAAATGGCATAACCTTAGTATGGTAAGTGTTCCTGTCCCTCACATCACACTAGGAACTGAGTCCAAAAATCAAAACCAAATTACTCCAGGTTGATGCACTGATGGAAAATGTGTGGCAAGTGTCTCTGTGAACAGAAGTCCAAGACCTTCTTCCTGATACGTGCAAAGGGCTCCATGCAAGAATATAACTTTCACTTGCAGTATTTCCTTTGTGCAGGGTATATGTGTCACTGTTCAAGATAAAATGAAAGAACCAGTGTGAAAACAGACTTGGATGAGAAGAGTGTTATATTGAGTAGTTTTTGTACTTAAACCATAAAGAGATGGGCAGACACCATCTATGGGGCAGATCTAGTAGGAATCACTGTGATATTGGAACCTATAAACTAAGGCTCTTGCTGAACAAAGTTATTCTTAGAAGGTGGGTGTTTTTCTGACTCTTATTTGTAACAATCTGTGTGTGTATGTTGACAGTGTAAGCATAGCACTGAACTGGTATCTTTGGGAAGAGTGGTACTTATATAAACATGTTACAAAGACCTCAGGAAGATATTCTTCCTTTCCCACTTGGAGAAGGATGGACATTGAAATTTAACATGTCATTGCATAAACTTGTCTCATGATTCTAAGTTATTGTTAAGATTTAAAATAATGCCTTGAAGGAGGGGCACAAAAGGATTCTGTTGTGCATGCACAGCTCTGTATTTGTGTATACACATTGTTTCTAACACTAGGATGTTCTTCAGTCTTTGTCCAGACATCTGTGCCAACTGCTACTCTTCCTTGGTGACACGAATGCATATACTCAAGGATATCCAACTTCTGAAGTTTACTCAATTAATTTATTAATTATTTCTGTATACTGGACCTGAATGTGCATATAAATAGTTATCCTTTTCATTAAAGCACCTTTGTAAGGTACCATGTATTAAACAATTGTTATTTGAAAAGGCAAGGGAAAGAGTAGGGGTTGCACCAAGCATTAAATATCAGTATAACGAGGGCCTCATGCTAGTTGTACACTACACAGGGATTCGGATTCTACTGCCAAAGACCTGGCAGCTATGAAAGACTGAGCGGCAACTGCCAAAAATTACTTGATATTGTATAAACCCTTGTCCTATGCAATCTGATAGTTGAAAGGGTTCATGTGCAAGAGCAGACTCTGCAAACAAAACGTATACAGGGAAGCAACATTTGTAATAAACATCTGCTATGTATCCCCTCTATTTCCCTTTATGCATGCACACACATTTGCCCAAATTGCACAGCTGTAAAACATTGTGAGTACATATTAGCGCTTTAGGATTAATGATACAGTGAAACACATTTTACACTCACCATTTTGTCTGGAAAGGAAGCAATGTTATTTGAGCCCCAAGCAAGCAGAAGTTGAGATTAAGCCCTGCAAATGTTAGGAGATTTCCTGTTGACCTCCCTTTGAAAAAAACAACCCACCAACAAAATGGATCATACAGTGTTGACAGTGGGAGTAGGATTGGGGAAACTGGGAGGAATAAGTGATTTAAATCTTAGAACAGACTGCACTAACAATTTCTTGATTAATAGAAATGAAAGAACTTTGCAACACTGATCTGGCCCTAGGGAACATGGTTCAGTGAGCATTCTGCCATTGGGTTGACAGTAGGACTTGATGATCTTGGAGGTCTCTTCCAACCTTAATGATTCTATGATCACATCAAAGATAATCCAAATATTTTTGAACTGGAAAAAGAGACTCTTTTATTTTTAAAGACTTTTCCTATGTAATGCATGCTATCTTTGCATAGAAGTGGTTCTAATTAGCTGCTCTTAGCAAAGTGCTTGACAAAATGAATGTTGATCTATGCTGCTCATTTATCCAACCCTTCTCCAGAAGAAAAGGCATAGGTAATTTTAACATAGTTTTATAATATTACAGCTTTAACTTCTTTCCAATGTATGCTAAGAGTTCCTGGAATTTTGTGATCATGATAGCACAGCTTGATTAATTCTATATTTACTCTTCAAGACAGTTAGCCTGATTACAAGACAGTCTAAGAAACCAACACTGTACTTTAAAATTAAATTAAAATCATTCTTGTGTCCTGACAATTCTTTTCCCCTTGGAGTATCTCACAGGATATGGAGAGTAATAGTACTGGAGGAAATTAAACAGATGAAGACTATTTGTAGACAAATTGCAGACATACTAATGTTGTTAATTTACATTAAAACCTAACACTTATCCACACCACTTTCAAGTCAAAAAGCAACAAAAGAGAGGCATTTCTAATTTCTCAAGTGTACTTCAGATAAAATTATGTTCTACCACATCCACTGAAGAATCCAATTAATGTATATTTGCAATTTCAATCCTTGGGTCAAAACTGGTTCAGTTTCTTTTCTGGCTATAATTGATCATTCTTCTAGTTTATTTGCTTGTATTTCTTCCTATCCTGTGCCAATTGCTTTCTTTCTCCCAAACATTGCCAGTACCATAATCATAATCATTATACAAATTGCGCAGAAGGACCCTGTGCTTGTATAGTCCTACAGTTACTGTGTTCTGCTGCATTAGAATGAAATAATACAGTCAAAACAACTTTAACTCGTTTTCTGACAAGTACAGACAATCTACACTGGCTCTTGTAAGATCAAGCCATGCTGGCAGCAAGAGTTTGTATGTAATTAGTATAGACTATCTCACCTCACTTTAGACACCCGGAATTAAAATACGTAGTTGCAGTTGATCATTCAGATTCCCTTTAAAGTTGACAGACAGTCTAGCACCTCTCAAGTGTGAGTCTTTCAGTGAATTTAAACATCTGTCTTAGGCTGACTTGTAACAAATGCATCATTTCAAAGTCAGGCATTTAATAGAGACAGGAAAGATGAAACTTAGAATTACAGGTTCTTGAGGATGGTGCAAAGACAAGTATCTGTGCCTGATAGCCTTCCTACTTGGAGTCACAGCAGTGTGTAGTTCTGTGCCATTTTAAAGGTCTAACGCAAGCTCCTGCTGTTACATACGTATGAACAAATGAATCAGCACTTGCCACATGCTACAGAAAATGGTGTGGGGTCTGCCAGCCTACTCACCCTAACAGAGATCCATTCTGTCAGAATCTAAACACCACAGCTGGGTGAGTTTTCAGAGATGCAGGACTCCATAGGAGTATATTCAGGAGGACATAAGCTGCTCTGGTTTAAAATTATCAATGTTCAAACCATACAGCATAGGTTTGGTAAAAAGAAACATTAGCCTGACTGAGTGACTGTATGTGCTTCATGGGATTCTCTTTACTAAAGATAATAGGAAATTTAAAGCCTTTAGTAAAAGCAGAAATATTCTATACTGACTGATCAACTGACAAAGTTTCTCCAATACAAAAGTCAAACTAATATAAAAGTTTCCCACTTCTTTAAGTAGGTGGCTTAGAGCTGCAGTAGTCTTTTGGCATTGGTAATTCCCAGACACTTGTTATCATATACTGTCTGAAGAGGAAAATATTTGTCATTTTCTTTTAATGGGCACTCACATAGGGCCAGCTGCCAATAGACCTTTTTAACAGACTATTGGAACAAAGGGGAAAAATGGACCACAGGAAGTCATTCATTGTTCAGACCACATCTTTCTGTGTATTTCCATAGGTAATACAAAATTAGTCTTGAGTGGTGACTTAAAATAATTATTACTGCAAAGAAAATAACTATTTTGCACAATTTCCTACTTCATTTTAAGCACAGATGTAGTACACTAGAAGAATGACAAATGAATAAAACACATAGTTTAAGAACTATGAATTTAAATAAATTTAAAAGCAATACTTACAAATATTAACCACTTTACAGCCAGAACATAAATATAACATAGCCATTCCCAAATAAGGCTAAAGATTAAATGATGAAATGTTTGACAGAAGCTAATGAGCCATCACCATAAGCAATAGGGTGTTAAAATGGAAAAGGGTATTGCTATGATGCACATTTTGTCTGATTAATTTTTAGATTTTTCTGAGTACATTTTTTCCCACATGCATACAAACACTGAACCGCTACTTTCTTGCCAATTTGGAGCTGAAATTAATGGCTTGTGACCACATAATGATCTGTAGTATTTAACTTGGAATCTATGATCCCAAATGTACTTCAAAGTTTTGATATTCTTGTCCTATTTGTGGCAGTGCAGGGGAAATGGCCTCACTCATACCAAGTTAGAAAAACAGTCATTTTTGCAAGATACAGAATTGATACCTTTACCCTTAGTCTTGTCCTGCTCTATTGAAAGGAAAACAGAAATTGCACTCAGAGACTTCTTATAAGCATTGTACTTTCAGTTCTCAGCAGGTGAATGAAGCATCTTAAAACTTTCTACAAAGGCAGTATGGTGTAGTGGTTGGAAGAGGTGACCCAAGTGACCCGCCTGTTTCTCGTAACATCTTTCTGTGCCAAGTCAGCTGAAGTCACTTAGGAAAAGCTTTTTCAAAGGCCATCATCATCGATTTCTCTCTCCTGCTGCTGAGGTCAATGACAGAGTTAACGTTATTGTGATTCTTATCCATAAATATCGATGTGAAAACTCTCATCGACTTCAGCTAAGAGACGACAAGGCAATACTAGACATTCTTAGAAATCCCATCTGCTGCATTGCAGTTTACTGCCCCATAAGCATGGGCAATGACTATACTGTGTGATGTATTATGAAGATTGAACTCCAGGTATTTGAAAGAGCATTTAATTAGTTCAGACAGGTCACAGGTGCCCAGTAAGTACCCATTGCTATTAAGATTTTATCCCCTGGAAATACTGATGTTATTTTTTTCCCAACTGACAGTTAGAAAACATGCTTACAGTGACCTTGCTTAGATTTTTTTTTCCTCTCTTGAAGAGAAGTCAGAATACAATAAGTAATGAATTCCTGCAATAATCTGAACACCATACTTCCTTCTAAGTAATCTGTGTCATCCTCTCATTTTGAAATAAATTCCTACTAGACAAGCCATACCATACAAAAAGAACAGCCATCAGAAAATGAGCTTTCAGATTGCTACAGTGCAAAATATTAATCTTTCTACCACATGGGGCTTTTCTCTACAGTTTAGACCTTTTTTTTCGGCCGTGTCCTCAATTCAGAACGCAAGTAGGAGGAATCATTATTCCAATGTGAAGAGGCAGACCATTTCTTTTTCTGATTTCTTCTCAGTTCAAAACTTTTTCTTGACTTTGTTAGTCCTTAAAGCCTGTTAGTCTCACCCTTGTAACCTTGCATTCTCTAAAGTAGTAATTCTCATTCCAGAATAAGTGATCTTGCAATTTTTACTTTCACCATCATGTCATCATGGTTCCATCAAACCTCCTGAACCTGTACTGAAAACACTCAGACACTGGGATATGGATTTATGGCTTTAACATAAGATTGCTGCTCATGGAATAATTCATTGTGTTTACAGTATCAGACATATCAGTTCTTGTATGACTATAAAGTCTAAAATGTTCCTTCTAAGATGTAGTCAAAAAACAAAGTAGACTGTGTTATAATCTGGTAAAGTTTCAACAATCACTGTTTTTCTTGTAATACATACAGTTGCACACAACACATCCAGCCATTTCTGTCTAATCCAGCAAAATTGAGAGGTGCCTTCATTTTGAAATGAGAGCAACAATCGATAACAATTTAAAGAACACAGCTATACATTATTCATTACAGAAAATCCCAATAATTAAAGTATACCACATGACACAGAACATTAAATATTTGCATTGTTTGTCATAGCCAGATCAATGTTAAAGAGACTGGTAAATTAAGATCAGGAAAAACAGCAAGCATGGTAAAAAAAAAATTGAGAAGTGAATAACCACCTAAAAGTCATGAATCAATCATAACTAAGGAAAACAACCCCTTCTCTTGAAGACTATACAATACAACTAGGGAACAGTACTTGCTCTGATAAATTTCAGAACTTTTACTCTGTAACTCTTCTGGTTTGAAATTTTGTTAATTAGCAGCACTAGTTCAGTTCATTCTTATTTAGACAAAAACTCAGAATCACATTTTTAGCTGATGAAAACCTATTTAACTGCACTGTTAAATAAGGTTAAGGAGCAGGTGATGTGGTACTTCATATCACTCTAAAATTTAGCTAGTACAATTGAGCAGAATTTAAAAAGAATCATAGAACCATAGAATCATGGAATCATTAGGAATCGGAAGGGATCTTGAAAGATCATCCAGTCCAATCCCCCTGCCACAGCAGGATCATCTAGACCAAGTCACACAGGAACACATCCAGGCGGGGCTTGAACGTCTCCAGAGAAGGAGACTGCACAACCCCCCTGGTCAGCCTGTTCCAATGCTCTATTATCCTCCCTGGGAAGACATTCCTTTTGATATTTAGATGGAACCTCCTCTGTTCCAGCTTGCACCCATTGCCCCTTGTCCTATGACCAGATGACCTTGAGAAGAGCCTGGCTCCATCCTCCTGACACCTACCCCTCACATATTTATAGACATGAATGAGGTCACCTCTCAGCCTCCCTTGATCTGCTCACCACCCCCTTTCTGGTCCCTCTCAGAATGCTGTTGGCCCTGTCAGTACTCTGACCTAACCTAGAGTCCATTAGATTTGATGAAAAAGCTCTCACTGTTTTTGTATCAGATCTGCTGTTTTGATTTCATTCTTAAAAATTTAGGGATCCTAACACTACATGAACATACAGAGAAAAAATTGTTATGAACTTTCCTCTACCTACCCTGATACAATTTAATGAAATAATCCAGGTGAATTATAGTTTGAATTCTTTCACTGGTGGGGTGTTTATAGGCTAGATGAGTGACAATTGCTCTCTATTGACCCTTATCCCTTCCCAAAAGGGAGAGAGAAAGGGAACAAGGAAGAGAGACTTACAAATTGCAAATAAAACCCCACAAAACCCTAAAACTACAATGAAATATTAACAACAAAATTAAATACATCCAAGCTCAATACCAAACCCAACCCTTCCCATGGCAACTACATCATCACTGAGCCCAGAGCAGGCACTGCAGGAAGAACAGACTTTTTGTCAGAGGCAAACAGAAACAAGATTCAAAAGCCAGACTCTGGAACTGGATTCAGGAGTGAATGAATTGGGCTTGAAGGCAAAACGGATGGAGTACTCCTTGGATGCTAGCCATTTAAGAAGAGAGCTTGACCCTTGTGCTTTTACTCAATATGACAGATATGGAATGGAATTACATTGTTGGTCAGATTAGGGTCACCTGTCCCATTCATCCCTCAGTGCCTCTTACTGCACACCTACTGTGGTAGTAACTGTAAATGTCAGATGTTAACACTTGTATAAGCAGACACTGTCTTTAAAAATATGTTATTAACTTCAGAAAATGCAGTTACTTGGAAGAAGCTGAGCTGAAAAATAAAAGCACTGACTGAAACAAGGAGAGACTGGTGCTCAGTTGCTTCTGAATGTTAACTTCGTAACTTGAAGCACTGGTATTCTGAACATATGGTGGCAAAACCAGGTTCAGATTCTTCCAGAAAGGCATGAAAATTGCATGTGGCACATACAAATCTCTTATGTCCTAGCCCCTCGCTGTTGAATCTCCACCCATCATCAAGGAAAGGCTGTGAATGACAAATGCACCAAATGGCACCAAATGCCTACTGCCCCTCTCTAAATGATCTCAAATGAGTAAAGAGCTGAGATACTGTGTAATACCATCCCGGGAGAATATTGTATTAATCATCATTAGCAAGATTCCTAATTACCTATTTTGAACTGAGTACTGGCACATGTTACTTATGGCTACCAAAAAAAAAAAAAGTAATAACTTATTTGTAGAGAAATAATTCTGCCTATGAATTACTCCAGCATTAAAGCTGTAAATATATTTTAGATTGAATTAAAATTATAGAATGGTAACATTTCCTAACACAGAAAGTAATGAGAATTCACATTGAATTTTCTGCAGTAGCTATGTGAACTGAAGGAGACACACCCAGTTACTTCTGAAATGAATGAGAATGCAGTCTGCAGCACCCAGAGGCAGATTTTAAGAATCTTATCCTTGATCTTTTTTGATTCAGTGGGTTCTGTTCTTGTTAAGGGCACTAAAACTTGAATGAAAAGTTGTGTTTCCCTTACTTTCTGACAATTATGCTTAAACCACCACTGTCAATGCAAAGTGACCAAACACATCAATTTTTTCTAGCACATGCAATTTCCTCTTTCTAGTTTTGCCCAAGCTGGTTTATTTTCCACTTAAATACACAGCTTAATAACAGATTGCATTATATTTAAAAATCCATTCATGCACATAACATGCTGGTATGTTTCTTAGTGTGGTGCAAACCTCAGATGTATCATAACAACCATCCTCACACTACTGAATATACAAAACAGTTTCTTCATTTCAGCTTCAGGACAGGAAATGTAAAATTTTTAGCAGCATATTGGAAAGCATTTTTGGTCTCTGTTGAACTAACAAATACTTTAGGTGCACAGTGCACATATTCACATCTTTAATAATTGTTTGTTACTTGAGGTTTCTCTTCAGAGGTGGTCATTCCTATTTATTTAGTCTTTTCTGTACATGAGTTACCATAAAAATTAAAACTAGACTATGACCAAGTGAATGGCTTGCTTGCTACTGCTGATTCTCTAAATGCAAAATTTCCAGCTTCAATTCTTGTAAAGATCAAATTCATTTCCTTAAACAAAACTACGCAATTATTATGTAAGTATGGTTTTACACTAGCAGCAAGTGTGGCCCAGTCTCATGAACAGAAGCTTGCCTACTTATACCAAGTACAAGCAGAGATAACCCTCCAATTCTTCTCCTTTCTATTAAAGTACAGCATGCACTATTTCTGTTCGAATGGAGTAGGTATTCTCACCAAAATGGCAATAAAGATATCAATGTGGGACCAAATATCTTCCCATTCATAAAGAACAATTCAAGTATTTCAAAGGGAATATGGCTTAAGCATGAAACAAGGCAGAAACACTACACTCTTGTGCAAATCAGTTGCTGAACATAGCAACTAGACAAATACAGAAATAAATTATAAACCCCCAAAATCAATGAATATATATCAAATAATATGCATAATTTAAATATATATAAATAAAATATTGAAAAAAATATGGGGATACTGGCAAACCTCAGAAGCTATTTCTGTTGTAGGTGTTAGGTGAATAAGCTTTCAAACCTTTAAAGAAATTTTCAGAAGCAGAATGAGTTCGTTGTTATCAAGGATCTGAAGAAAATGTACTGTAGGTTGGAGTTGCAAAAAGGATTCACAAATCAAGGTCTGCAGAAAATATAGTGTTCAAGGAAATTCAGAAATGTTAGAGTTTCGGTATGAAATACCAGGACAGGTTTTTTTCATGCTATGCTCAGGAAAAGAAAGGGGAATATATCAAACAGTGTGGGGGCATTTCCTAAACAACATCATTAGCAGCAGCAACACTACTTCTGCAAAGAAGCAGCTCTTCTACCACAACATAACTCTCTAACCATTCAATTTTCAGGCCCATAACTGAAATCATTGTATAACCTTTGCCATGTGACTTCAGACAGGGGATTTCAGACAGGGATGGTGACACACAGCTCTTCATTAGGTCCCAATTCATCAGGAAACGGAAATGTATCTCTTGAAAGTGGATGGCTGATGGCAATGAGCAGTAACAGAATTATGGAGAAAAAAAGAATTTCTCAGACTTTCTGATGAATATCAAAAGCATTACATTAGTGAAGAATACAGGGTGAGCAATGTGTTCCTCCTGCCAAGCAATGTGTTTTGCCAGCAGGTGCTGGATTGCCAAATACATGAGCCTGTTCAGCTGGCAGAGTGCCCTGATGAAATCATCTTACTTGGCAGCTCTGTCTTTCTCATGAACTGCTTTAGTAATTCCAAAGCAGGAATGACCAGTGTGTCATGGGAACTTTCCAGGAAAGGAGGTTTCAAAAACACACCTAGAGAATAAGATAGTGTCACTGTCATGCTTTACACAACCCTAGATATCATTGTCCTAAGAACTCGCCAGAAAAGGTACAAAATAGGAGAAGCTAATTAATTTGGACTACTGAATATTTCTCAGTATTTCCATTCAGCAATGGGACATGGATGCTTTGGATTTAAACCCTTGTTTGCTTTCTCTTTCATATACAAAGTAAGATGGCAAGTGGGACTGAGGACTGCATAAGATTTAGAGTATGTGGGCTGTGCTAGTGCAGATTAATCAAAGGAAGGACAGTTGGGTCTGGAGACCAGAACTATAGAAAAGAGTCAGATTTCTATAGAAAAGAGTCAGACTTGAGCATTTATATTGATTTATATGGGAGTAGGGACCACCTGCCTGTGGCAGTTACTCTCTGCTGTGATTTATTATGACAGAATCCAGGGTTACTGTTATCTCACCTTCTTGCTGAGATGGTGATTATGTGCTTTACCTTGACATTATTTGATGCAGTGCTCTCTCCTCCTCTATAAGAGTTGGTGCTCACAGGGTTTCTGCGTTTCTGTAGGAATTTTGCCAGCATCTGTCAGGTAAGCCCTGCAATATGCACCACTGCATCAAGAACTAAGCCAGTCACAGCAACACTTTAGGGCAACAGAAAGGTTAGACATATGACCAATGCTCCTTTTCCTAGTAAAATCCACTGTGTCCACTTGTAGAAACAGTAAAACACCACCCTCCCCTTGCCATAAGAATAGAAAAAAATGAAAACCCAAAAACCTGCACCATTTCAGAACTGAACTGGAGATAAAACCAGTATTTGAAATACTATTCCCTTGCTTCTGACTTGCTAATGCAGAGTAGCATTAAGGTTCTGGAAAATCATCATTCCATTCCCTCCTGTCTATGTAGGATACATAAAGAGTGAGGCCAGCCATGGGAGAAAAGCACAGATTACAGGCACAGAGAACACTAGTAAGTATCCTATGCTCCTGGATCTCATAGTTAATCTCATGGCTGTGGATTCATTCTTCCTGTCTGTTACTCACTCATGCAGGATTGGCAAGCACCACCTCTCTGTCAGAGAGCAATCATGATGTGATGTGATGCCCTGAATGGAAGGGAGTTAGACATTTTGGTTTTTGATTGCTTTGTTGTTGTTTTTGTTCTTAAATGCAGATATGTATTATTTAAGTAAAATTGACCTTACTAAGAAAAACACTGCACTTCTATTACAACTTCTGCCCAAATGGACGTCATGATGACACTATTATTTAGCTGTTTCTGGTAATTAATTGACAAAGTGAAACACACAGTGAGAGTGGACAGCTGTCCCAATGACATGACAGAAACAATAAGGATACTGAGCAAACGAAACCAAAAACCTCAGGATTTTAGTAAAGTCAAGACACTGTGCAGGGAATTTGAACCATAAATACATTCCGTGACTATACTTTAGTACTCCTAATCAAATCACCTGGTAAAATTTCATAAAACTTCTAATTTAAGATGTTCTACTTTGTTTACAAATATTTCATGACATAAAGATATGCAAATTGACTTATCAAAAGACATATTAACTAATAGAGGAAAGCGATGAATGTCTGTGGCATCATGGTGCTTTTTATACTTAAACACATTGTTTGACGGACTTGTTTCTTACATAGTAATGATGTCAAAACCCACTACATCCTGTACCTGGACATAGAGAAGGCTGAGGTACTCAGTGATTCTTTTGGCCTCAGTCTTCACTGGAAAGCTCTCCAACCATGCTGCTCACGTCACAGAGGTCAAAAGCAAGGATTGGGAGAAGGAAGTGCCACCCATAGTAGGGACAGATCAGGTTTACAACTATATAAAGAACATGAAGCTTCACAGGTCCATGGCATCTGATGAGAGACATCCATGGTACTGAGGGTATGGGTGAATGAAGATGCTAGGCCATTATGCATAATATTTGAGAAATTATGAGAGTGGTGAAGTTCTTGCCAACTAGATAAGGGGGAAACATAACCCTTATTTTTAAAAAAAGTAAAAAGATGAGCTGCGGAACTACAGGTCAGTCAGTCTCATCAGAATGAAAATTGTACTTGACTTGGATTGCTCACTTTTGGGAAGTAACTGATGCTACAAAAGTAAATGCCATGTTTGATGCTACAGTTACATTATAACCCTCGAAGTCCACGTTCTAAAAGCTGTTTTTTAATACTGCATTTCAATTTATATTCAATGTGTAGTGTCTTTTTCTCCACTGCCAAAGAGTGACCATGCACGCGACAACCTCAACTGGGATAAATCAGCACAGGTATATTGAAATGTGTAAATCTAAGAGATTAGTTCAACTAATGACAAATGCCAGCATTGCAGAAGATGTCTATCCTATATATCAACTTCTATTTTACCTACACAGCCCTGGATGTTCTCTATTAAAGAAACCAAAGAAATCTACAGGTTTATGCACTACTGAAAATTTCTGACAATTCTGTTGTAGTTACAAGCACCAATGCTCCTGCCAAGCTGATAAACTCCACTATTATCACTGAAGAAGACTAGGAAGTTTGGCAGATATCAACTTTCCTATCTCCCAGGTTTTGTTTTGAAGGTGGCCTAAGCTGGGCCAAAAGCAGCGGACACATCTGAAAGTTGTTTCACCCGAAGAGAGGTGCTAGCTGCAAATCAGTCATACCTGTAGCTCCTCACCAACTCCTGTGCCTTTTGTGCAGTCTCCTTCCTAATAATTATCAAAACACCCCACTACATTCTGTGCTTGCAGTTTCCAATTGAGCACTGAAAGTGTAAAGAATGGATGGGTCTACAGGACAAAGAGTCTTTCTAATCCCAAAACAACCTTTCTACAAACTGAATATATGGCAAACCCTTCCAAATGTGTGGTACACAGAGAATCAGTCCCCTCAATTTCAGTGCATCTCTAGTCTCATCCAGAGAAGCAAACACTCCAGGTTTTCACACAGTAGGGACTCAACAAGAATAGAGTGCTCCCGACACAGCAATACCAGCAATACCACTGCTGTTAATGTAGCACTTTTGCAGTGAATAAATTGAAGATTCTCCTTTTAGGGAAGGTTAATCTTGCACCTTTCACAGGCACTGTACTCATTAATATGTATCTGGATTTCTAAAACCCTGGCTTCAGCTAAAAACCCCTCTCTTATGCATAGTTATTCATACTGCGTTCTCATAACTTCCAGGGGTCTTAACCATGAAGAAAATTGCTGCATTACATTAGTGCATCCGTAAATGGAAGTATGCCTTTTTAAATGTAAACACCAGTGTGGATTTGCATGCCTTTTGAGAGAAATAGGGTGGAAAAAAATTGGAGCCTAGCATATTCTTCGTTAGTTTATATAAAAATATAATTTAGTTTTCGTACTCTGTTCTTGTGATTATGTTAATTTGGAACCCAGTTCAACAAGGTGCTGAACCACAGGCACAACTTTAAACCTGTGTCTAATCCTACTGCCTTCACTGGGATTTAGCAAGAACCCTGTTAGTGCACAGAATGCAACTCTGTGGGATGTGGAAGGTTTAGTAACTGCAGGGAAAGAGCTTGTGATGGTACGTATCTTAAGCACCCTACCTAAAGATCAGCATAAATCAACTTACTACAATAACTGATTTTACATAGAAATGAAATGAAACTGCACTGGGTGGAGTGAGTATTTTAATGTAGTCTCTAAAGCATCCTATAAGTCTTAGGATGGAAGTTTGCTTGCTAGAGTTGGTATTGTAGATTTCACAGCTAAAACCTGCTTTCAGCATGTGAAAGTTTTGGCACTGCTTTAACCATTCTTGATCCCAGGTAAAGATCAAGAAAGGAAGGGAAACATCCCATCATCTTGTTAACATTCCTGACAAGTGCACTAGAGACACTGGAAAAGCACCATACTGCTAATGCTGCCATCTGAGCAATAAGACATGCCAAATTCTAAAAAAAACCTCCCTCAGGGGAGCAACTGAAAGCTGTTTATAACAGACCAGAAACTCCTGTCTGAGATTTATCAGCGACTGTCACAGGTGAGAAGTGTTTACTAACAAAGCCAGAAGAAGTGACAGAGAAGGTGATGACTCTTTCAGGATGCTCAGCCTTTGGAATAATTCATCTTTTAGCAAGCAGCCCCAGCAAGTCTCAAACTGGAGCTTTCAGATGGTCAGCTTGCACACAGTGAAAGCACTATGTTCCCTGGGCAGAGCTAATCTGGCACAATTGTATCTGCAGTGACCCTGAGGCAGTGAGGGAAACAGAAAATGAATCCAAGTGGATCTGATTCTGTTTTCCACTGGAGCACAGCAGACTTGAATTTCCCTGTATTTGAATTGTTTGAAATCTTGGCTGATGGTCAAGCCTTCAGACAATCGTCTTAGCAACTGATGACTGTACATGCATCCTTTTTTCTCGGACAGAGTCTTAGAATTTCTTTAGCAACATGAATACATGCATGTGGAAAGAAAGAGGCTGGGCTCAGTAGTTTCACAGGCAGGTGTTACTGACCTAATCTATTGCTCCAATGCACACAGGTCCCTCGGGGTCATTTGCAATCTTAGATAGCACAGCAATGACTTTTTCACGATCATAGTGACTGGCCAGCAACAACTTCCCCTTTCACAAAATCAGATTAAGTGGTGACAGGGGAAAGAGAGAGAAGCAAGCATGCAGTAATTTACCCCATCTATGAGAAGCAGCTCTTAGGAGAGCATTAAGGAATTCCTGGAAACCACTTTCTTTAATTGCTTAAGGAAATCAGCGGCTTTGCTTCCCTGAGAGTTCATCTTGCAGTATATCACTTATACCATAGAACCAACAGAAATATTCTTGTCCTATTCTGCTTTCAGAATTCACAAACTGACCTCTAAGAACTCAGTGGAAGTTGCAGTTAGCAACTAATGACAGACACTAAGAAATTCCTGAAAGAAGCTAGACATTTTTCTTTTAGTATCTCATTATATTAGATTTTGCCTACTCAACTTGTTGCTCTTATTAAAATAAAGCCTTCATTTCAGGTTTGCTACATTACATCACAATGTCTGATATTCCAAACCGTGTTTCTTCCATTTTATGAAAGCATTTATCAGGCCCTGACAAGTATCTTTCAGGAAAATTGAGCCCAAGTGCACTTGTCTTAAATAAAACACCCCCTGGTACTTATAAGCAGATTTCTTTAGAGACAGCCAAAAGCACTAGAAAAGTGTGAATTGCTATGCAAACCTCAGCCTCTCCTTTCTTTATGACTGCAGCAGCCAGTAACATGTCACATTCTTACAGACCCTATCAAGTATTTGCATCAATTTAAATACAGTACAACCTTGTTTTCTCTCAACACCAACACATTACAACTATGAACAGGTGTATGAACAGAAGAGGAAGACCATTACCAGCTTTGATGGCTGTGGAGCATTTATTTTCTGCATCTCTCTTGTACATTTTTCTGACACATTTGAGAAAAAGATGTACATTTTTGTTCTGTAGTCACTTAAGTTTTCCTACTGAAAAATCATTCAGCAAAATTAGGCTAATGGAACGTAAGGAAGACAGTGTGAGTAATACAAGAGGTGTTTCCAAAGAAACATCTTTTTCTAATATCTTTCTCAATTCCTGAGTTCACCCTTAAACCTCTGCTTTTCTGTGACACTTTTGTCATAGTGTAGATCACAAAGCAAATTCAGATAATAACCTGTAGTTTCTCATACTGATTCCCCTCTTTTTACTGCAAGCTTTTTGCAAAATAGATGACATTTACTGCATCGTTTTAGAGAGAACTAAAATTGCACTCTAGTCTCAGTTGTTGTTTTAAAGTAGTGTTAGGTTTAAATGTGACTTGTGTTTTTACATCTATATCTTTACAATGGAATCATTAAGAAGTTTCCCAGCAAAGTGTGTACATTTAAAGGCTTACAACAAAGTTCCACTGAAACTTCTCTAGGTACCTTGAGGTTACAATACACTGTGATAACCAACAGTTTGGAAATGGTAGCCTACAGCCATAACAAAAACCTCACTTGATTTCTCTATTCAAGAAGTGGAAGAGTAAAGCAATAAATATGCATTGTGCTCTCCTCTGTGAAAACCAAACAAAAAAACCCCACCAAACAGGAACAGACAACAACATTTGGAGAAAATGCTGCTAAAACAGACTGAAGCCTGAGGGCACTAACCTGCCTTCCCTTCTGACTACACTCATCATCTATAGGATGCCTATTTTGCTGAACTATATAGCATCCAATGGTCATTAGACCACATCAAACCAAATGAGCTTTTATCCTTCCATCCATGTACTTTTCTGTGAATGAAGCCAACTTCCATCAACTCTCCTAGATAAACATCACTCTCCTTTCCACACTGTTCATGTTAATCCATTGCTTCTAGGATTTTATTCGGCTTGTTAAAAAGTTGTGGAGAGCTTTACAAGTAGAAGATGAAAAAGAATAAAGACAGGCATCTGAGAGAGTAATAATAAAACTGAGTGTCATCTAGAAAAAAAACCAAACACATGAATTAGGCAAGATTCATGGTCACTGACAGACACCATGACTCCACTGACACCAGCATAAGAAATGTGTACAGATATGCGTTTCCTCATGTATTGCCATACACAGAGGCAGAATGGTGCAATCCTGTTTCTCTTATACTGCCAAATACTCTTATATCTAAATCATAGAATTTATTACATTATATTTCACTTCCTGACATATACCAATGGCCAATTCCAATAGTTACTTCCTTCAGGAAAAACTAACTAACTAAATAAATATCCCTGCAAGTGAATATCTAGAGAATTTATTATAAGAGGAAATTGTTAGACAACTATAAACCTCAGAGCAATTTTCTCAATGAATCAAAATACTTGCCATTCTGAGTAAATTGAAAATGGAATGCATGATTTGGAGTAGAATGAAAGAAAGTCACTCAAGGAGCTTTGTTCTTTCAAAATGAAGTATTTAAGGTATAGTAAAGCTGTAAAAAATTCCTTCCTTTGCATACTACAGGAAAGTAATTTCCTTAAAGTACAATTAATAGCCTGGTCTTCTATAAAATCAGATTCAGTCATGGTCTTTTTGTTAATTTTTGTTTTCTTCAATCACATTAGAATTGCAATGCATTACAGGGTAAACAGGTACGTAGTTTCAGTGAGGCAGCAGACAGACTCAAAAGTCTTTAAAAGTGGCATGGACTAGTGTTATCAGCAACTCCAAAGCAGTGTACCATCTACTCCTTTTAGAAACGCTTGCCATTTCCAGCTAACCACACAATCTAAAGTATAATCAGCTAGGATTGAGTTTAATTATGAAATGAGGAAAAATATATTAATACAAGCTTTAAAACCTTAACAGTTGAAATCATTTTACCTTTATTAAAAAGCCCCCCAAGCACAATGCAGTTTGCTTTCAACAAATCAGAAACGGTCCTTTCTATAGCCTGAGGCAGGCTTTACTGCTCTTCTGAGTCGTACATAATTGTTATCAGTCTCGATATTATAGTGCCCAAATGATATGTCATCTAGTAAGAGAGATGCTGAGAGTTTGAAGGTTAAGTTCATTTTTACTGTAACAAATTAGTCTGTTTCACATGTAGGAAAATTCCCAAAGCATGGAGTCTTAGGGCACACAGGTCTCTAAATCTCAAAGAAATCCCAGGTCAGCACAAAAGCCCGGTATCAGTGGAACCAGTCCCACTTCATGCCTATGCTTTCGTCAGTGACTAAGAGAGAAGGTGCCTTCTGCTGTTT
The DNA here is from genome assembly GCA_013397515.1 of Upupa epops. NCBI lineage: Eukaryota > Metazoa > Chordata > Aves > Bucerotiformes > Upupidae > Upupa > Upupa epops. Next base: position 672,792 of record VZRI01007018.1, on the reverse strand, counting down.
GCACAGGTTCATTGCTGCTGCTGGATTCAGATACAGAACTATTAAAATAACTCAATCACAGAACTGGCACATAGGTCCCAGGAACGGAACTCCTGTGCTGGGTGGCCCAGCTGCACAGTGGCCGTTGTGAATCCAAGGCAGGCTGTAGTGGTGGGTGATGTTACACGAGCACTGCAGATCTAAGATATTAGTAGGCAGACCTGTCCAATTAAGAGAAAACTGACAGCCACATGTCTTCTGATCTTTATAAACCAGCAGATTAATATAAAATAAACTGTAACAAATAATATAGTCCTACTTTCAAAGGCGTGCAGGACACTGTTTTAAAGATAGGTTTTCAAGCACTTAAATCATTAAAATGCATTGAGTCTTGGTGCAGACCTGCATAACTTTTCTGATGCTGACTAAGCTCTCTGGATCCTTAGTGTGACCCAGTTCTTTTAAAAATTTGATCCCAGATGCAAAAACTGATTTTGTCTGTAAGACAACTTCATTGATAAACAAATGAAAAAAGTACATGCTCCTCTCTGTTTTCTCAGTTCGTTTAAAAAAGCCTAAGCCATTTGGGACAACCTGATTTTGCTATGCTCTGAAGTAGCAGTCTCATCTTAATCCAGAGCTGTAAATACAACAGTATAAATAATAGAGGCACATTGGGACATACATTCTGGGCCTATATCCATTCAGGTCTTTGTTATTTTTTATCATAAATTCAAAGTGGTTTGGTATGAAATTGTTCCCTTCTGCTAAAATATCTTATTGCTTTATTTTAGTTGTTGCTTTTAATCTTTTTAATATCAAAAAGTAAAAATCTTGATGGCTACCATCTACATTCAGTTACTCTCACATTATTTCTTTATATTTCACAGTCTTACACAGCTAATGCAGGTAAAAACAGATTTAATGATGGCAGTGGCATATTAAATTCAAGTTATTTAGAAGCATTTTCATGATTAAGAGTTTCTAATTCAAATACCACAGATTTCATAGCGCAAATGAACCTGTGTAAAGTTGGCAGAATCCATTTGTGGTATTGTCTCTGCTCAGGACACTTGCGTCAGTCAGGACCAGCTGTTGCTGAGGGTGAAGCAGTTTTTGGTAAAGGCTAAATACTGGATAATTTGTGCCGTTACTTAAATGCAATTTCATTCCCACAAAATCATATGGTAACCTCAGCATGTGAATCAATCTGAGGCGGACCTGAGGCAGACCTTCCAACCTCCATTGAGTTTATTCTCTAGTAATTTCAATGTTTCCACACCTTCATACGCTTATGTGTCAAGCACATACATCATTGTTTTTAAAAAGGTGACATGTAAACCAGTTTCACTATTACTACTGTAAAAAAGAATAAGTTTAAGAATACTTTAACACCAAAAAAGCCAAACATTTCACTGTATGTGGCTTGTCCTTGTAAATTTTCCAGCTTTTGTTTCCATATCCTTATATTTACATCAAAGTGATCTGTTGCTCAGTACAATTAGCATGTACCAGACCTACAGCCCCAACAGGGCTTCTCTGTTGACTTTGTAGAGGCCATAAACCATCATGAACACATGATTTATTTTTATCTGAGTCCATTTCTGTGACATCAAACCCAGTCACCCAATATAAAATATACCAAACTACACAAATAGAGGGGCTTTCAGAGTCCACAATGGTGCTACATCTGACAGTTTAAAGGATGAGGAAAGATCAAAAGCAAAATACAAAATATTGATCTATTTCTGTTCTTTTATTTACACAACTTAGTCTGTGCCTTTGTATTTCTTGGTGTATATTTAAACCAGAATAATTATCATTACATAGAGGATTAGTACTCAGAATTCAGATGAGAAAGCAAAATAAGCAAAATCCACTTCTATTGTACTAAGTGATGAAACTGTATTGAATTATGTTGGTTCCTCATTTCCCTCTTCATTTAAAAATAACATGTTCTGCTTCAGTAGCACCAAAATGGCCAAACAGTCACAAATAGGACCCACTGCTAGGCAAATGGAGAGAAAAAGTGTCAGTGAGCTTCAGAGGCTGGTTAACTCTCTGGGGTAGAGCAGGGAGTAAGGGAAGATGGCTCTTCCTTGGGCAAATATGAACTTGCCAAAGAAAATATAGATGTGGAAATAGGAATGTGCCATTTTGAGTTATACATGGAACAAAGAGAAATGTTTATTTGCTAGGAAGGAACACTATCTGTCCTTATCTTGTTTAAGTGCAGGAACAGCACCACCTGATTTAAAAAAAAAAAAAAAAAATCACAGAATGAATGTTTATTGGCAATTAGTCAGGAGGTTAGAATCCATCCTCACACCTTCTCTGTTAGCAGTGAGTAAGAATACATCTGCAGAAAAATCAGAGCCTATATTGATGGGGTTCAGAAAAGAGCCAATTGTATTAGAACAAATATTTACAAGTAGCTTTGTTATTTTTAGCAATCTGCTAAAGAAGCATTAAATTTCTAAACAGTGTATTTCAGCATATCTCCTAACACTTCTGTAACAATCCCACCTCAGTCTGTAAGGATCACTTGCTCACTTGCTGCACCTTTAAACAACCAAAAATCAAGAAGGTTGAGATACGTTATAAATGTAGCCTTCTGGTTATAGATTTTTTTTTTAGATAATTCTTAATTACTCTTTTTTTATTCCTTATTACTTGTTTTTGCCAAACAAGATCCCAATCCAATAGCCATTCAACTTGAGTGATTTCATTAATGAAGTTTTAATCTTCAACAGCCACGACAGACTATCAGTATAAAATCATATTTGAATGAGTTGGTAAAGCAAATCACCTTATGAACAGCAGAAATGATAAAAGCCTGGTTTACAGATAATTCATGTGCTACTACCACCCACACCTCATCTCCCCTGGTAACTCCCATTTTCACACAATTTTGTCACAGTGGCTCTGCCCTGCTAATTTTTAGTCTCTCTAGTATTGTTCTCTTTTCTGACAGCAACTCCCTTTTTTATCCCCAGGCCCTTCCCCTGCTGTATTCTACAACAAGCCATGCTGAGAGCTCTGCCTCATGCTGCCTAAAGAGTTACTGGTTATACAGCTGCTATAAACTCTACTGAGAGCACTGGAGTACTCCTTATTGCCCCCTCCTCACTGAAGTCTCTTTCCCATTTACTCATCTTGCAACTTTAAAAGACTGTGCAGTAATGTAACATTTTCCAGCTCTCTCTCTGCAATCAAATTCATTGCTATTTGCGACTTTGGTTGGAGTTTTAAAAAAAAAAAAACCCACAAAAAACAAAGCCAAAAGCCAAAACCCACAGAGAGAGAGGTACACATGTCATGTTCCTTAAAAGATTAGTGTCTTCTAAACCCACAGACCAGGTAGGAATTACCGTGCACTGGCTGCTGAGTCATTAATTTTCAAGAATGTAGTGACAAACAATCATTTACTCATGAGAAGTAATTTTCATACAAGTGCAGAATGCTTTCAAGGTTACCAACTTTGCAGTGGGAGACGACTTCTATCCAGGTCCCAGGCTGTAGGTTATTGCAATACCAGCAAGGGATCACATTAAGTAGCTAATCTTGTCTGTTCTAGAGTTTAGTTTGAAACAGAACACAAAATCTCAAGTCCTTTGAATGTTGTATCTGGAAACGGCTGAATGTTACCATGTAGGTTACATCCTTGCAAGATCAAGTTGCATTCTGAAATGACTCATCCTAAAATTGAGCATTTTCATTTTATCCCCAAAGTTCACTTCCACTTTTTCTGTTGTAACTACAAAACAAATTGAGCTTTGCTCATTGGGAGAGCTTATGAAGAATGTCAAACCATTGTCCTCTAGCTACACATGTAACAGATGTTTACATCTGCAAGTTTCACTGGAGAAATAAATACACTGAACACAACATTGCACCAGTTAAAATACCATGTTGTCTCTTCAAAAGACAGACCGTGCATAGCTAAGCATCAAAATATGTTCCCCGTACTCTTATTACTACAATATGACCAAAGTGTCTTCACATTTTAGCGATATTATCTTCTAGAGTGATGGCAATAATTTAATCTGCTTCAGCGGAGACAATAAAAATTCTTGTACTTTTACATGTCTCCCTGCTGTCAATACTGGAATTCTTCCACATTGTTTTTCATGGACAATGAGGATTCATTTGCCAAGCACAAATAGCAACTAACCTACTGAGAAAACCCCAACTAACATCGACTGCTTTAAGATTCTTTTCTTTCTGCCCTGTCCTTCAAGCAAAACCTTTTAAAAGTTAACAAACAGAATTTTTCTTTCTTACAAAAACACCAAACAATGCTCGGAACACTTCACACATCTGGAAAACTATATCTAATCAAATTCATGCCTGCATTGGTTGCCTGGGTAACAATCAGACTGTCACTCATACAAACAAACTGCAGACAGCACAAGGAAATGTGCTTTAAGTGGAAGCACCTACTTCTCAAAGCCTGAGCCTTGTTAATTTAAGAAATAATAATATAATATCTTATCCACAAGGTAGTGGATGAATGAAGCAGGAATATTATATACTGATAGGCATGCTCATAAGGGAAGACTGTAAGCAATTGAATTTAAAAGCACAGTTCCATTTTTATCATTCTTTCCTTTTCTTTTCCCTAAAAAGCACAGCATGGCATGCAGATGTAACTATATGCCACCGCATAAAAGGATGGTTCATTACTTCTTTTCCAGCACACAGCTTCAGTTATTGTCTACATTTCCCCCCTCACAGCACAGGCTTTAATTGATCAGATTCACTCTAGACTACTCTTAATGATACACAGAAGAGACAGCTCTGCTGAACATGTATAGATGCAATAGGCACTGCAAAGGCTGTTGTCTCCACAGCAACCAAGATCATGAGGGAGCTCTGAGCCAAACTTCATCTTCACCCCATCCCTCCCCCCTTATGTCTGACCACACAGGTTTCCTTTTTCACACTTACCACAGGCATTTCCGGGAGAAGCCAGCTACGTGAATGGGACATGTGACATGTGAATGCTCCTTGCACAGTCAAATGTATGAATTGTATAGGCAAGTGCTGGCTTCAGCACTTAAGTGATTTTGAAACAATTCTAATTTATTCACCTCAAGCATTGAAAAATGTGTTTACATTTATTTAAATGAATTCTTGAGAACTGGATAATTAATACCTTTGCATTCTGTTTAATTTGACTTCTGGGATGCAAGACTTAAATCTCTTTTCAAACTGAGTTTGGTTTAAAAGTTCATAAGATACTTATTGGGGTTGTTCCTTTAAATTAATAAAATGTAAAGCTTCTTATAACTAACTCAAGTCCAGGACAAATGCATTCCAATATAGAGTAATCATAATAAAGATATGTATAGTAGCATACCGTAAGTTAGGCATATTGAAGTTCTGCTGTAATAACTGGTTAAAAAAAAAGGAAAGAAAACAGCATGTTCAAAGTAATGTCCCTTATCAAAACCTGAATCACTTGCCTGCTAAAAGCAAGTACTGCAGAGGAACATATTTTTACTGCAGATTCCCCAGAGTGCTATGTACAGCATAAAGTCCCTAAATAGTGCATTACATCATGGGTATCAAGTTGGTGGGTGTAACTGTAAAACAACTCATCAGTAAAAATGGAATATAAACATTCTATTTGGAAGGTAAGCTGACATCCTGGTCACAGTGCCAGAGCTAACAGAAACAAAACTAATGTGGGAAAAGTACGTCAGCAGGACAGTTACTTGATAAGCAGAGAATAAGCTTGTCACAAGGATCAAGTGCTGGCTTTTCTTCATGGTCAATTTTCCCCATTGACTTCACACCTCTGTTTATTTTGGGGACTTCACTTTTCTCTTAAGCAGCAGCCATGCACTGCACAATGCTCCACTGTTTATATGGTACAGATTAACAAAAACTAGCTGCAAAGGAAAGGCTTTCTTCACACATCTTTTCACTTGCCACATTTATATGTTAGGGAGTAGAACTGTAAAAAAACCCTAAAGGTTTCACCTCTGTGCATGGTTTTGCAGGTGTTAATGCACTTGTGCATTCTCACCTCCTCTGCTGTACAATCAACTAGGCAGGGAGCTCCCAAATTGCCTTAGACCCTGGTGTAACTTCAAGTCAAAGAGAGGTGCTGATCATATGGTGTTTATATTTAACCTCTCTAAAAGGCTAGTGAAGCTGAAAGAAAGCTTTCTGCTCCATCAATAGTTCTGAATCAAGTCCATGCTTGGGTTCTGGAGGCAAAATACTGGCCTCCAGCTACTGGAGTTACAGCTTTGATCAACTGTCTTGAAGAAGTTGACTTCTGTGGCTGCTAGGTCATATGTGTTTGCACAAAAAATTAGAGGAAAACAAAGCCATGTCCATCAACAAGAAAATAAAGAATTAACCATAACTGCAAGAATAGCTCTCAAGTCCTCAGTGTTAGTGTCCACCATACATGCCTCTGCTGAAATTACATAGAGGGTTTTGCAGGTAAAAATAAATAAACTGTCATTTCTGCTAACTGACATTCCAACTGAAGAGTTGTTGGAATTTTTCAATTATTGCTTTTTGTTGTTTTTTTATTCATAAAATGTGGAAAATCTTCAATTTCATAAAAGTTTTCCCTATAGGTTTTTGCATACATATCAACCTGAAACAGATTACTTGGTTTTCAGCAATGAGAATTGAGATTCCCTCCCCCCCCTTCTCCCAGTGTTCTAGTAATAAACACTTAAAAATTATTTAAAGCCTTACTGTAAAGCAAAGCACTTTAATGTTTTGTGTAGTTTGTGGCACATTTGTTCCAGAGATACAGAAATTTTATCCCTTCTCTGCTCCCTCTCCATGGTTTTCCAGCTCTGATTCTGGTAAAGCATCAGGAGAATGAAAGGATTTGTTTCTTTCTGTGATTTTTTTCCCCCTGAAACATCTGGGATTTTTTTTGCTTGTGCACTTTTACTTATTGCTGAGGCATTTTATAGTCCTAGCTGGACATCCTTTCTAAACATAGATTAGTTAAAATGAATGAATGAGTGAATGAATGAAGACGACATTAACCTGGGAAATAGAAACGGAGGCATTAGCATGTCACACTGTGAAGTAGTACAGAAAGAAACAGATGGCAATTGTTCATCCTAGCACCAGTCATTCTATCTGAGGAAAAGCATAAAAAAAATTCTACAAGCTAGTGCCAAATGAAACATCCTTAAACTGTTATACGAATAGGTTTCTGTGAAAATACAACTGGTACAAGGAGGTAAGATGCAATGTAGAAAAGGCATGTTATGTATGCTTTTAATTTTGCACTTTAAAATCTTATTTTCATGGGGGAGTTTATTCTCTACATCTACAACAATGAAAACTGGAGCATCTAGTGCCCATTTTACAGACAGTTTATTTTAACCAATAAATTCATTAACTGATGCCATAGCCTTGATGACCACAAGATTCTATGTATGTCCACAATTTGCCACATCCCCCCCTCCCCACTTGAGATTAAATATGAAATTCAGCCATCAAAGTCTACTATAGCCATCAAAGCCACAAGCCTGCAGCTACCATCTACTCTAGTCACAAGAGTTAAAAGGAGAACATACTGTAAACATACTACTTCATAACAGTGGCAAAGCATTACTTTTACTTTCCTCTCCTGCAGATACATCCCAGGGAGAACTCAATCTGTACTTCCCATTTCTGGAAACAACATGCTAAACTTTGTAAACATTGCTCACATGCATCATTTAGATAACTGTGGTTACATAGATGTAAAGAGCTCTTGAATTACATCCCGTTTGCTTGCTAGTTTCTGTGCAAGTGACAACTGCTGCAGCAACAAATACCATGGGTTTGAGCCAGAGTCTACCATAGCTGACAAGGTCGTCATTAAATTATAAATCTGAATGTCCAAATGAATCAGGCATCTGGTACTGCCTAAGTCCAGTTGGTCTTGCTTTATACGTGGAATATGCAAGAAATGGGGAGAGGAATGGGATTTAGCTAGTCTAAGGAATTTTATAAACTCACATCATTATGCAGCGATATTCACTAGAAATCCTATACTTGTTCTTCCACCACATTGTGCTTCCAAGAACACCAGAAAAGCATAACATTGTTGGGAAAAGTTATCCTAGAGCTACTCAGGTCACTGGAGCTCTGCTGACTCCAGCAGATGCAGGAGATGCTACCAGATGCTCACCATGTTCCTCGATAGTATAGTTGACCACACTTTCTCTACCTTCACAGAGAAGGCAATGAGGTAAGCAGCAGGCCACAGAGGAAAATGCTGACCAGAGGCTGAGTATCCTTCAAGTGATAAGACACAAGCAGACTTACTACTAATGCCAAGAAACAAGCGTATTTGCCTTGATGATTTTTATTTGACCATTTTTGGTCTACATGGCCTCAAAACAAATGCTCACTCTGTTCCCACCCCTCAGCAGTACCCTATGCAGAACAGCAGTTTCCTCACATTTCCAGCAAATAGCACAAGATCTTTAAAGTGTCGGTGCTAGCACTGGCATCTGAAAAGGATATAGAAAGAAACATGACAGAGAGCCCCACACCTGGTTCTGAGAGAGAGTGCAAGATCTGTGCAGATGTTGTTTTTAATTTTCCTTCTACTGAAATGTCTGTAAGAACTCAGTGCAACAAACTCTCTAAGACTCTTCTGTGCCTTCTGCTAGGCATTCAGATCAAGCTTTCCCAAGAAGTCAAACTCAACACTGCCTAAACTCCACAAACTGAAATAAAATGTGTTGATACTTTCATCCCTGTTGTACCACCTCCCTTCCCCATACACATTCCCCACACATCTTTAGAGACAACAGTGGGTGTCTCTAAGGGCTTACAAAAAAAATGAGTGAGGGTGAGATTGGCATTCATGTACACTCTTAGCTACTCACTGTATTAAAATGAGAGACTTCACCATTCACATATCAGAGTCACATACCTGAAGAGAATAAACTGCTGTAAGGGAGGCTGAATTGGACTGTTTTTACAAAGCTTGACACATGCAGTGGCTCATTCCAGGCTACAGTGTGCTAAAAATGAAGATGATCTATGTTCTGCCACCCCATTTTGCAAATTGCTGTTTAGTCTTGGATCAGAGAAGAGCTTGACAACACCTTGCTGTAAAAATAAAATGATAGATTTGGGTCTGCATTTTACAGTTCCACAACACTCATCTTTGATATTTCTTAGGCAAACTTCCTGTTTGAGGTTTGGAGACGGTTTTATTGTCTTTCCTTTCCTAGGAAAGATTTGTTGCTCATATCCAACCTCTGAAATCTCTTGCGCACTCCCTGTCATACTTCTTTAAAAAACAGCATTTGATCTTGCAGAATAAATAGTATAAATAATTCATGAGAAAGACATTTTAAAGGCCAAATTCCACCCTTCCTTTCTTCCACGTACTTTTTCATTTGGCTTTCAAACCGTTATAAACAGCCACATTCTGGTAACAAGCTAGACTCCCTGTGGATAGTAAGAGTATCATCAGTTACAGAAACCAAACCATGCACACAAAAACCCCCTTAAATAAAAGATTGGAACAATAAATACTGCCAATGCAGTATTAATTCAGCCTACTCTTGAATTACATTAAAGCTTTTAACTCTACGCACACTTGCTGTGTTTCCTTAGGACTGTATTACATTTAATCATATATCTTTCTGAGATCTTACACTATGGTCAGGGCATTTGAACATGATGTCAGCATTAGCAGCACTTTCAGGTATGTGAATAACATTTACTTTAAAAACATAGCCCCACGAATCTGTGCTCCTAGGCTAATAATTTGTTTCATTAATGTGCTGTATAAGCCATGATTTCATACTTTTTTTTTCCACATTTCTGATAGAACTGCAAAGCACTAAAGAGATCACATTGCTTCTTGACAGTGGACAACAATTTATATCAAATTCTAAGAAATTAATACCCATCTCCAAAACCTTTAAATTCCACAGCATAGAAAATTATACTGTCTGCTCTTTAGTAATAGGGAACAGATTAAGGATTCATCAACAGTTTGTGAACGTTCTAGCTTACCAGAAATGTGATCAGAACTGTAGCATACTTCTCTTTCAAACACCCTTCAGCAGAGGCTGTTTGATATGGCAGAACAGCCCTATCCACCACATACAAACCAGCTACAGTTGTTTCTTGGTGACAAATGAGGGATGACTGCTGTTCCTCGGCTCTGTGCCACATAGGTACTCAAGATAACGCTAGCGATGACTAGGCAAGGTGACACACGCAGCAAGTGGTGCCCTTACCTGGAATAGGAAGGTTAAGGGAAGTAATAATGATCCCCAAATCTACAGCTTCACAGCTAATTCAGAACTGTCTTGTGAACTAGAACTGCTTAGGTCTGCCTCTCACTTGTCTTGGAGCACACCTTTTGTCAAGATTGCTGCTCTAGCAGCTCATCCTCAAGGCTCACAGGAGAACATCAGGGTAAATTAGCCCATCTGTTTTCATTTGGCAGGGATTCAGCAAAACAGTTTAGCAAAGTGTTTAAACAAATGCTTAACCTTAAGCTTGCTATTAAAGACCTTAGATAGTGTTTTACAGAATTAAGTGCAAAAACCACTGGAAGAAGAAGGGGTTGTTAATGGTTTGTTGTATGGTTGGAGTCTTGATAACTCTGACTGCTTTCAAGATATGCATGCGGTATGGGATGTAGCAGGTGATAAACAGTGGCCACCTGTGATTCAAAACAGGAAAGACTGTGGCATGGAGTTTGTCTATATCACTTTCTTGAGAACAAAAACATGAGAGATTTCACTACACTGCTTTTTGAATAGTGGTTTGGGTCTACTCATTTGTGTCTTGAGTTGCTTTATTCTCTAGATACTAGAGTAGCACAAGTCCCAAGGAGGCACAAAGGTGAACACCTTTAATTCCTGAGGGTGAAGAAATTTAATTGAAACTCATTAGTGGTGGAAAGCATAAGCACATGGCCAAGGACACTGTATAGCTTGTATGTCTTCCTTGCACTAGGGCCTCACATAATCACTGTTCCACCAGCCATCAGAGCTCGGCTTTTACATGATGATGATGGGGGTAGTGAAGACCCAGGTGTCAGCTTCACTACAAGTTCTTAACAACTCTGCCATTGCAATACAAATACAGTATGTTGCTGTTTACTCCTGCCTTTTCCTAAACTGGAATGAGGCAACATATTTGCACATGACTAATCACTTCATAAAGCATTTTACCTCCTGCAAACTGGATATAAATATAACAGCTTGTCAAAAATTGAGAGATCTACCAGATCTTTATATACAGGTTGAAGTAGACAACACAATCAGTCACCTCTCCATTAAAGAGCTATACAAAATGAAATATTTAATACATGGTAAATTAAATATTAATGACCAATGCATCACAGGCATCTCTAGAAGTTTACATTACTATCTAAGTTAGAGTGCTTATTTTCATAGCAGCTCAGCCTGCTCCCACCTAACTCATTAATTCTCCTGCTAAGTGCTTCACAGGTCTCTAAGCAATCCCAGGGCCCCAGAGTGAGCTCTGAACAAAAAATTCAGTTCTAGTCCTTCAAGCCTCTGATATTTCTGTTCTTTCTTCAACATCTGTCAAACATTACTTTAACTTACCACGAGCTTCTTGGCTTATTTTTGTCCATCTTCACCACCCACATTCAGCTTTACTGCAGTTGGAGGTTGTGGTAGCACAAATAGAAATCATTAACCCCTAGTTTCAGTCACACCAAACAAAAACTGCATCCTCCTCTGCAGAGAGAACTGCAGAGCTTTTGTAGGCAGTTTTCAGATGGCAGAAGAGGGGAGGCTGTAGAGGATGCAAAGCTGAGGCAGCTGGGAATTGCTGTGCGCAGATAGGAACACCCTGCTGGGGTAATTAAAGAGCTACTACCAGATTTATTTCTAGATCAAGGCTCTAAACATATTTACTTATTTAACTCCTATATCTTAAAAAAGCTACAACACACAAAGGACTTCTGAAATGTTTCTTTTGGATTGGAAAGGGAGAAGACCTCTGGCCCTAGACACAAAAGGGCATGCTACTGAGCCCAGCAGCAAACAGGCCCTGTTCCTATAATGATGATGCTGAAGCAGCTCAACTTTTGGCCAGAGTCTGAGGATGGTCCCATGTGGGTTTCCACTCTGTAGTGCTGATGTGCAACACAGCCAGATCCAGTTTCTGAAACAAGCATTTCTGTGTCTGCTTCTTTGTTTGTGCTACAAGCCTCTCGTGTAACTCCTCTCTTCATGTCCTGTGTGGCACTGAGAAACATGAGCAAGGAGAGCCTGAGGAGATTAACACTGCTCATTAATCGATCAGCAGAGCTAGTGCCAGGAGAAGTGAAGTGCTGTTTTACCTCCTGCCAGACACTGGGGCTAAGGCTGCTGCTTCTGAAAAACTCCCTGCTGGGAGAAGGAACAAGGAAAACAAGCTGAATAGAAGAGCCTACAGACAGGGATACTCAGTCGCTACAGGGTCAGTACCTTCAACCAACACAGACATCTAGGCCTTTTGTAGAGGTTTTTGTGTAAAGCCATGCAATAACGCAGCTGGCTTTGCCTCATCCTGACAGAGGAAAAAGCCAACCCCCTCTCAAAAAGCCGCAGCACTTCTCTTCATGCAGCCTGGCATATAATACGTATGTTAGTACATATTCTGGGAATTTTGAAAATGTGAGACACTCCCAAGTGTCTTGCTCACAGACAGGATTTAGGTCCTTTGGGACAGCTGCTGTCTCTCATGATAATCAGTGAATTTAGATTGTGCATTTTTTCTCAACACCTGAAAGAAAGTCCCATGGTGATAGTTCACACAAGTAGTTCCACTGACTTCTCAGGGGCAAGACAAATCCTGAAAAGAATGGAAAGTTTCCATTTTTAATGTCCCCCAAAATAGCTTAGTATGTATGATGGAAGTAGCTGTAAGAAATAATTGCTGCATAGGGGCCAAATTATTCACATAGTTCAAAACAAATGAAAACTCCCACCTGGTGTGAGTGAAAAGCTTAAAAGAAGTGTGTTAAATGGGTAAAAGCATCATTTCAGACATATATAACTGACAATTTAAACTGTTTTTTCTTTATTTTTACCAAGAATTATTCTTAACCTAATCTCTTACCAATCACAGGCATTCTTGGTGTTTGGTGGAGTGTGGATTTTTTAAATTTAAAACTCCTGTTTCACACAAATAAGTGTCCAAGCTCTACAGGAAAATTAATGTTGGCAGCTTTGTATAATGCAAGCAACACCAGAAAGGCCTGCCCTGTGTGCCATTTGGTGTCTAGAGAGCTGTTGTCTTAACGTGTCCTAACATGGCCTGTTAAGTTGCTGGCATGAGAAGTGCTATCTGTAACAGAAAACATTTTTGTGATTTTTAACAACAAAAAATAAACTTTTTGCAAAGATCAATTATAAATTGCTCAATGTAGTCTGAGTTGAGTTGTAATCTCCTTGCAAAGACAGGAGTGACAGAAGTGACGGAACGATTTCTCCAGCCTTAATTACAGTAGCAGTGTCAGACTGCTGTATTAAACTGACCTTTGGCTTCATGTTAGCTGAGCTAAATAAATAAAAAAATAAATAATAAATTTCCAGCAACAAACACAAGCATATCTTATCATTCACACTATGAAGTTGTTACTACAGTGCCATCTTCAGTGCATTACATAAAGTGGACTTTTTGTGCAGAGGATTTTTCATTGTCCTTTATGGGTTGGAAACGGATTAAAGGAATTTGTACTGAGGAAAAACTGGTGAAAGCATTCTCTTTCTGTTAATGAGAAACAGTGTAGTGGTTCAGAAAATAAATAAATTATTATATCAGAAGCATATGTAATTATCAGGGAAAACAACCTGAGTTCACCCACCAAAATAGGCTTTGAGGTAAAACATGATCATCCCCATCTACTGCCAGTGACACTTAGCAATGCCACACATTGGCTACAATTGTGGAATATGCATTATGACTAGTAGATTATAGGGTCAGCAAAAAGGGATAATGTAGGTTTGACTGTGTTTACAGACAGGTGAAAAACATGAATCACAAATTTGACACAGGATCTTGTCTAGTTCTCCTGTGGAAGATACTTAGGCGAATAAGCTCTTCCAGTCTGGTCCCAAACTTCAGTCTGGACCCAGACTTTCCCTGTTGCAAGACAGACTAGCCCATACATTCAGCTAGTGGCAGACAATCTAAGATACAATTGTCTTACATTCTTGATTACAGAGCTACTGTGTTTTTCTGCCCTTATTGTTTTGTTTCCCTGCAATGCCAAAAGGGTGTTACTGAGCCCATCTGCAACTTCGTTCCTTTGTCCATGCTATGGATGTTCTGGGCCAGTTCACAGAGGTGCGCTCTGAGGGTATAGGACAAGACACTTTAGCAAAGGTCACTGCCATGCTCCTGTTATCTCTGAGGACATCTTGTTTGTGAGACTCAAGGCGAATTCCTGTGTAAGCAGGTTTGAATTCCTGATGTTGCTGCAGCTCCCTCCATAGGGCACAGAGAGACACCAGGTAAACAGTGTCTCTCATGCACATGTAACATCAAAAAGACTATTTTTGTGGAGAAAAGAAGTAGGAACTTGCTCCAATACTACACCTCGGTCCCAGAACGTGCCAGCTTAAGCAACAACTGCCAGAGGTCCCAATGTTACTGAAAAATATGAGTGATTTTATTATTATAATCCCTCTTTGTGGGGAATGCATTTACTTGTCTATTCTAGCCTTATATACTTCCTTGCATATAGCTCAAAGCTGTATTACTCTGTATTAAAGAAAACAGGTCTGTTTAATAGATGAAGGAGAAAATTCTACAGAAAGGAAAAAACAGCTTACTCATTTTCAATGATATTTCTCCATCTGAACAATAGAGGACTATGTAGAGTACAATGGTATTCCCCTTTTGAAATGGATTGTATGCTGATAATACTCATCATTTGCATACTGCTTTCATTGTGAAAGCACATTACAAATTTAAAGGAATCCTTATCAACATGCTTTACAGTATGTAATCCTTTCCATCTTTGTTGTCATATGATGAAGTGGTATAAATTACTTGACAAAGCTACACAGACAGATTGAGTCACACCATTGTTCTTGCTGGCCATTACTTCTAATTACCAAGTGTGGCATCACTTCAACAGCTAAAGTGAAACTCCAAATTCTAAGAGAAACTACTTAAAAGATAAACTATTTTAGTGCTTCCATAGTTTATGATTTTGAGAAACAACTGCAGAATATTTTATTTGCTATCAGCATCCCAATTCTATCAAAGTACTTTTTGAATATTTCACTCAGTTAAGGCAAAATGAATTTTCATTGAACAAGAAGAGATCTTAAATATAGGTTATTTGTGATGTTGTTCTTATTTACACCGTAGAAAACCATGAGAATTTAAAGCACAGTTTTTTGCTGGACATTGGACACAACATCCAGACCACATTTTTTAAAGGATCAGTTTATTGAACTGATCCCAAAAATAAAGATCTTCATGAGGATAAAACAATGCAAACACATGGCAATATTTAAGAAAAAAACTATACCCAAATTATTTCAGAGCCTTAAAGCCATCACCACTTTTATGACATTTGTACTCCTCTTGATCATTTCATCAAATTGCAGACACTCCCAAAGAGGAGCTTGAGGGCTGATCCTGAAGAACACTAACTGGTCTAACTTATATTACAGCAAACAAAGAAGGAACATTCAAAACCTTGCATTTAATTTCTACCACACAAAAGGGAGTGAGACATTTAGGATGAATCGTTGTGGCTAAATTGTGCCCTGAGCTGCACATGTGAGTCCCTTGGCTCGCAGGGCATATTCTAATCCAAGAATGGAACAAGTTGAAAAGCTGCATGCTAAAAATATAAACCCAACTGCTTTCTTTCTCCCTCACTTACAAAAATACTTTATTAATTTGACCATTCATTAAAATATCTGCAGGTTTCGCTTTCAGTCCCAAATAATTCTAATTCAACCCATTTTCCTTTTCAGAAAAAAATGAAAGTTCTTCTCCCACCCTTCTCCACAGAATTATTCCTGGGTATAAGCAAACAGACTGCACATACACCAGCCTGGTGACCTGGAGTCTTATTTGCCATGTGTAGACAAGAAGAATACCCTGCTGAGAAGAGCTCACAGAGTGTATGAAATCATGCCAGGGAGCAAGGAAATCTGTTGCATAGTACATCATTTCCTGTAGTTTCTTGCAGTGAAGAGCTCAAAAATCTGTCAAAACACTCTGCCCTTTGTGATTCTGCTTACTGAGATGTACTTGTTGTGGAGTGTCTCATATTCAGATAGGAGTACTAACGTATCTCATGAGGAGACTCCAGCAAATAAACTGCTCAACAGACATTAGTTAGAGACCTAATACTCAAACAGTAGGTTTGGGGTCAATGGGACAAATATTAGGGACCTCCACACCCAAACAGCATCCAATGTAGTCATAAACATATACACATCTCAGTTAAAAGCTGCATTATGAAATATACATCACATCTAGTTTAACCTAAATAATCTGTCCAAGTCTCTTCAGTAAATAGTGACACCAAAACCTAGCTTGATAAGTGGGTGTAGATGTCTGCAGGATACATCCCAAAGTCTGACTGTCAGAATTCAGTTGAATCACATTTACTCTATACTGTCCACCTTGATTGCCAAGATGGCTCAGCTTCAAAAGCCCAGCACAAATCTTCCTACCGGAAGCTTAAACCATTTCCTACTTCTTATCCTTTCAGACTGTACATCATCTGACATGACTCAGAAATCATACAGAAGAGTCTCCTACAATTTGCCTTTTTTATCCAGTTTTTGCAAACTGACAACTCCTACTGCTTTGCCTCTCTGAAAATTTATTAACCAATGTCTAGACAAACATTCAGCTGTAAGGCGCACTAGGCACATTGAAGGTGAAGTGAGAGCATGCATTGGAAGGATGCCCTGGAAAGCAGTGGAGCACACATTTCTAGGGAATGACATGAAAAAATCATGAAAGTAAATGCCTGTCAGTAAGGAAAACTGGGGAAGACTTCCCTATCATGGTGCATGTGCAAAATTACTACTAAACCATGTACAGACCAGTGTTTGTATTGTGGTTAACCAGAGACCAAAGGGATAATGATGTTAACACTTGTGCAGCTGTCAGAGTCGATTTACACTATTTTAAGCCTTCACATACACATAAGCAAAAATTCAAATGTAGCATCCGCTAGGTCAGAATGAAAAATCAGTATAATACAGTACAATCTGTTACTAAGGACTAGAATTTTTAAAGTAACATGTACTCAAAATGTATTGTTTTCACAGAGTAAATAAGTTTATCATGGTCATTATGAGCACTTGAGGGAAGTTACCAGTCAAATATACTTAAAAGTCCCTACTTCATGAGAAAGAAGAGCAGGTTAAATTGGTTCCATTATAGGGAGAAAATGAATTGTATTGTTCAGATAGCATTTTTATTGTGTGCAACATACTCCCAAGTCTATATATTAAACCAGCAAATTTAAAGAGTTTAGTGTCCACAGTACATCTCTAGGATTCCCACAGCTCTTGAATCACTGTAGAGTTGCAACGACATAAGCTGACACAGGCCTGCCATATTTGAAGCTAACAAAAGCTTTAGCACACAAATCAAGAGTGCATAAAGCAAGCTAATATTTTATTTCAAATAAAAATTACTTATTTTGCATTTCAGTGACAGACAGATCAGGTCCTCATCTAATATGGTAAATTTCTGCTTTAGTGTTCATTAGGGTGAGGCTGATTTCAAGCCATTGAATTCTGTTGATAGTCTGGATTTACATTGGTAAACTGAGGTTAACTCACAGAATCATAGAATCACTCATTCCTGAGCATTAACAGTCCTAATTTTATTTTTCGACACAGCATCAGTCAAGGTACATAAGGATGAATGAATTTCAACTAGAAATAAAGACTAAATAATGAAAAAACATTACTAGAAAACTGTCAAGTTCTTGTACGATCAGGAAACCAGTGTACAGCTATTATATTGAAACTACAAATACATATTCTTGAACCTAAAGATTTTCTTTAGCATTAAGTTCTGTGGAATATATATAAACCTTTTTCAATTAATGCCATAGGTTTGCTCATAACATTACTGAAATGCTCTGTGAAAAAAAAAATCCATATCAAATTTTCTAGTCCACATCACATTCTCACTCACCACCATTATGATGAATGTTGAATCCTGCACAGCAGGGAATGTTTAAATCTAGATGACATTCAGTTCCTGCTCTTCTCCACTCCCATGAAGATTTTTATTAGCTTCATAAAACATTTTTTCTATGAAAACTAAATTTGGAAGTTAAACTACCTAAAGACATCTATTAAATTTATAAAACTAGCCTAATGAATTGAAATTGTATTTTTCATTCTGCTAAGGATCAACTAAATTTTCTTTTCTCTATAAAATTGCCTTATTCAAAATTATTAATTGGAAGGGAGCAGAATCAAAACAAATGCCTCTAGCATTACATGATTGTTCCTTTAAGCATTTCTGTGTGAAGATCTCAGACTCCAAATAAAAAATAAATTCTGCCTGTGTTACTAAAGCAAGAAATTTCACTGACTTTGAAGGGATTGTTTCTGTAACAGAGGCTATGAGGATCTTGTTAGGCAACAAATGAAGGGAAAAGCTTTCATAAAAAACAGTAACAAACTGTTGAGGTGATTATAAAACATTATTGTTTAACTGCTTTATAGATTCTCTGTTACCCATACACGAATGATCCAAAATACAGTATTACAGGCACTTAACACTGTCTGGCTTCAGAAATACAACAGTACCAAATTATTAATATTTCATAAAAATTTTTAAGCCAATACTGGTGCAATGACAGTGCTATAGGCAAATAAAAATCATAGTGTTTTACATTGGACTGGATGTTTTTAATGTTTAATATTTTAATTATAAACTAACCTTGAATAGTAATAATAGAAGCAGGGTAAAACCAATATATTTTGTTTTATTTCAAAACAGAGTGATAATAAATACATTCTTGTTATATTTCCTTCCTAACTCTTTGGATGCAGATGAAAAAAAAGTAAATCTCAGTGTGCTCATTTCATACAGTATCAATGTACAAATCATGCAAAAGATATTATAGATATTATACCACCATTAAGTTCCGGATGTGTTCTGCTGATTCTGAAACACTTGTTAACATTATGTACAAGGCCACGCCTTCTATGATTTATGTCATCATTATGGCTTTAAAATATATTTTAAAAAAAGATTTGATACTCTATTTCTGTATTGTCAATTTTGAATACTAAATGCAAAATGTAAATCATTTAAGAGTCTTGCATTCTTGCGCCATGGTAATTGCTGTCTGATAAAACTGCACAATTTGTTTGTTTTTCAAGGAAATAATTACACTTTATTTATTTTATTAAAAAAAAGGAAACTTCTTTATAATACAATGAGGACAACAGATTATGTTAACAACTTCACTGATTTAGTGTATGCCTATGGGTCTTAACAGCCATTTCACAAGCATGGCTACTCAAATCAATATCATGAACAGAGATCTGTTAAGCCACATTCCAAGAGTCACCTTCCCAGATAGACTGATTTGAATGGACATTACACTAAACCTGCTGTGCAGACACGTACACGTTTGAAAACATGGAGGAAATAAATAGACATTAAAGTTGTCATTCAGAGTAACAATTTCACAGAAATATAGTGCTTTGCCAACTTTTGCATTCTTCACTCGCACTATTATGCCTATATATTGCACCATATATGTAGAACACTTAAGAACACTTTCTACAGGAAGGTCCAGATTGTGCAACCTCTATCGATGCTGGTGAACCTACACTCAACTGCATAATCCCAAAAGAGTCACTGGGTTCTATGTATTATATACAGTGTTTCTGAGCTGGCTTTTTTTGAAGTCAATGACAAAATTCTAGGATTCACTTTTAATTATTAGTTGACGAACAGTACCTCTACACATGACTTAGGTTGATCTTAAACTCTTCACTAGATTGGGACTTCAAGGAGCACATGATTTACGTTGATCTTAAATGCTTTACTGGACTAGGACTGCAATGAGCAGGAAAATATGACCCAGTATAATGGCATAGCATCACCTCTTTTGATTAGGGAATAGAAGAATTCACTATAAGAAAAAAAAAACCACAGAAAAAACCTCCAGACCCCCTCCATTTTATAGTTGAAGGTGGTACAGTGGAGCCGTTACAATCTATCACATCAGTGTATCTTTTACATTCCTTAACCCACAGACCCTTAGCATAATGAACTCAACTGTTCTTATTCAAGCCTTGGCTATATATTGCATCACTGATCACCCAACAACCTTTTATACTAACAATGCATAGTATACATGTCCTAAAAGCCATATGACATCCTGAATGAAGTTATTTTATATGGATAGCAGCAGCTTTTTCAAAGAAACCCAGACATTAATTTATCTGTCAGAATTTTATTCTCTGAAGTCATGTATATACTTGTAGCATGGAGGAAAAAAAATATAAAGTCCTCTAAGTTTCAAGAGCATAAACAAATGACTCAAAGTAGAAAAAGCGTGGTTTGGTTTGCTCTTTCTTAAATAAGGAAACAGTGCTTTTTTTTAATTATTTTTTTGGAAGCTTTGTTAAAACTATGCAGCACGTTGTTTCCCAGGATTGTTACAGAATTAAGTATTTCACAGTAGTGTCATAATTTGAGGTTTATAATGAAAATTGCTGACACAGCCTTCTCCCCCAGTGTTGTTATTTGGTCTTGTTCTAATGTTTGCTAATTGCAAAATAATGCAAAACCTTCTTGGTTTTGTCCTACTAATTTGAATTGATTCATGTATTGATTATGAAGGGATGTCCTGAAGCAAGGAGATAAAGGGTCTGTATGAAAAGCTGTTTGAAATTAATGATAAAAAAATCTCTTTTCAAGTCAAAGAACTTTTGTTATAGGTTTGCTGTATGATGCTTTACCAATATATTACTATTCTCATCTCAAGGTACCATCTATCAGCGAAACACAGTGGGGATTTTCCATTCTACTGACTACATTTTTTTCCTTGCTATTCAAATTCAGCTTTCATAAAGGCAAGTTTTTACTTTCCAGATAGGAGCTACACAATACTTCAAACTGAAACCACTATATTAATTTTAGACTGTAATTTTAAATAGACATGATTTGCCATATTCTTCACTGTTCCAGTCATTTTTTGACCATCAACTGACAGGTAAGAACAGAAAAATTATGCGCATACAATTAAAATATTACCCTTATCATGAATCCCTTTATATACTCGTAGTGAAAACTATTTAGATTAAGCCATAAACCCCTGAAAACCAAGACAACTGATGGCAAATAATTGCCTGAGACACAATACCAAAAAACTAATGAATCTAGTTTAAAATGTACCATCAGTAACAAATCTGAAATAAGATAATATGCTAATTTCACAAGAATAATACAGAACAATTTTATTATTATATCTGATCACTTAATTCTGGATAATGCTATACATTACACCCCCAGTTTCTGTTTGGTATATTGTTCTGGTTTTATTTATACTGAATGATTAATGCATTGTGATCAGGAAAACAAGTCAGGCATATTAAATACATATTAAGGAGTACATATTTTTTCCTATTTAGTATACAAAGTATTTCATAAATATGAATTATATTACAAAAATAATTTCTGCTACGCTCACACAGTAAGCATTTTGACAATTTTGGACAACCTTTTGGGGTTGCAAGTGTTTCACGTAACTGAGGAGAAACTCTAGTTTTAATTAGAGATGAGTCTTGGATTCTGCATAAACATCAAGTATTTTCTTCAGATGTCACAGATACTGCAGAAGTCAGGTTGAGTTATTTTCTTTCTTTTTTTCTGTTTTTAAATGTTAGGTATAGACATGTATGCTTCGAGTGGTCAAATTTATTTCATAGGCATGTAATGCATGGTATATCTTAAACAAATATCCGCACAATTTAACATTGTAATTCCAGTGTTTTCAAGATGCAGGCCATAAAAGTAACCAATTTACACATATTATCGAATGTTCTCTCTGTGCATGCTTGTTACTTTCCAGATAATCTTAAACAGTGCTGTTACAAAACCACAAATCAAAGGTTTACTCCAGTTCCACCAACTTAAATCCACGTGCAGGATGGAGGACCCAGTTGTGGTACAAATACCGGTACCAGGTTTCTTGTGTTTGTTCTAACAAATCACAAGGAGATGACAGTTTTGCATTTAAGGTACAAAACATATATGCCTCTTGAGGTTAAATTCAGTGTAACATGTATAAAGCATCCCTTTGGCAATAGAGTTTGCAGTATCCCTACAGGATTCCACAGGGCATGAGCTTTATGTAGTAAAATCTATTAAGGAAATTCACCTCTACTTGATAAATCATATGTAGCTACAGTTAATCAGACACCCTTGGATACATCTGCCTCTATGCCTATCAATATAATATAGTATTTGGAAGTTAAAAGTCAACAAAAGGCACTTTCATCATTAAATAAATGTCCTCTGTGGGCAATAAGATTGTATGACCTATATTTTATTCAAAGCTGTTTGTTCTTCAAGGACTTGTAAGTAGTCAGGTGAACCTTGAAGTTTAGCTTTTAGTTCAAAATATTCACTTTTTCTTTGTTCTACTACAATTTTACTATGATTACCACCTATTAGAGATTTCTTTGTTTTTTTGTCTTGTAGTTTCTCTGGGTAGCGTATTTCAAAGCCGCTGACCCCTATGCTGTTGTACTCTTTTTTACTTTCAAGAAAATTTTGAATAAATACATTGGAATCTCTTCCAGGAAATAACTCATCCAGTTCATCGATTGTGCTAAGTCTTTTTCTGGTATCCGCATGCAATAAATCTTTGTCCTTGTCATTCATATTTCTCAGAACAACCTTTTGCCCTGGCGGGTCAGCAAATGTGAAGCCTGTTTCAGATTCTTTTAAGCCACAGGTATGACTTTTGCTCATTTGCTCAATGGTTTGGGGAATGAAGGCCTCTGCACCTAGTCCATCTTTCTTGTTTGACTTGTGGTCATGCTTTCTTAACTGCAGTTGCATAGAACTGCATTCTTGATTTCCAATCCCTTCATGCTTTATGGTTGGTTTTTTGTTGCGTCGAAGCACAAAAACAAGAAGACAAAAAGCAACAAAGACTGTTAAAATAAGAACAACTAATATGCTTAAGATTAGGATGGACAATGGAACTGGACCACCAGGAGGACTGCGAACTGGTCCCAGTGGTGTTGTAAAAGTAACCGCAGGCATAGGACTAGTGAAGAGAACAGATGGCTTGTTTAAGAGTTTAGGACAGAGGATCTCATTTTTCAGAGACTTCAGTTCAATGTTAGCAAACTGCACAGGTGTTTCACATTTCAATTCCTTGACCACAATACCTTCATTTAGCTTTTCAAGCCACAGTTTTAAAGCAACTAAATCACAAGTGCAGTCCCACGGATTACCTTCCAAATCAATTTGTGTAAGAGACTTCAGCTGATCAAGAACGCCACTTACAGGTAAATACATGAAATGATTGTTCCTCAGATTGAGTCTAGCAAGTGGTGCACCAGTAAAAACATATGCTGGCAAGCTTCGCAGGAGATTGTTGTTCAGGTAGAGCAATTGCAAATTAGGCATTAAGTCAAAGGTGCCTGCTAGGATTTCTTTGATAACATTGTATTCCAAATAGAGATATTGCAAGTTGTGGAGGCCAGCAAACATTTCTGGGCTCAGACGCTCTATCTGATTGCCATTGAGATACAGTCTCCGTAAATTTGTAAGGTTGCGGAAAACTTCTCCTTTAATCACTGAAATCCTATTGCTGCCTAAATGTAGCAAATCCAACCCCTCAAACTCAGTGAAATCTGTAGTGTCCACATCCTTAATATAGTTGCCATTCACATGCAGTTTCTTGGCATTTAAAGGTTTTGGGACAAGTTCGGTCATTGACTCTATATTTCTTTCTTGGCAATTTACACTTAATCCCAAATCTGAAGGATGTGTTTTGCAAACACAGGGGACCGGACAGGGAGTTAAGGGAGGCACCCTGGTCTGGTAGGAGATAATTTGACTAAGATTGCGATTAGATAGAGCTTTGCCTGCTACTATCCCCGAGATCTTTGAAGGATTTGTAGTCTTTGGTGGTTTTGTGACTAATCTGTGCACTGAAGTTTGGGTTGTGTGGCCATTCGGTGAGCTGTAACCAGGTTCCAACTGTGGGGGAGGCAGAATGCGCACATCAAAATCACTCCCTGTCCCCATGGAGCACAGCTCTTGTTTGTTGGTTTCTTTCAGCAGTCTTCCATACAAGTCGCTAGGTGTTTCACAGATAGCCTCTCCAATGTAGATGTTATAGGGCATGTTCTCCAGCCACGCTTTCAAGGGCAACAAATCACAAGTACAATTCCAGGGGTTGTCTTCTAGCTGCAGTTCAACAATTCGCCCAATGTGTTCCAGAACTCCAATATATGGAAGCTTCTGTATTCGATTCCCTCGTATATCCAGATGGGTTAGAGAAGCAAATCGAAAAATATTATCAGGAAGGAATGAAATCAGATTGTCATTAAGGATCAGGACTTTCAGCTTGTGAAGCTTATTGAAGGCTCCTCGTTCAATAAACTTGATTAAATTGTAGTCAGCTTGGAGATACTCCAAGTTCTCTATGCCAAGGAAAGTGTCAGCACGGAGAATCTTTAATTCATTGTTGTTCAAGTGCAACTGTTTTAATGCACTAAGACCCATAAAGGCCCCTCCCTCAATGTTCTGCAACTTATTATTACCCAGTTGCAAGGACACTGCATGTGTAAAATTAAGAAAGGAATTTGGATATAGAATAATCAGCAGGTTGTTTTGAAAATTGAGGTGGTAAAAATTAGACCATGGTGGTTTAAGCTGATTTGGTCTGTAGACTGCAACCTTCTCACAGTTGACATAGAGTACATTCTCAACTGACACACAGGAGCAAACATTGCAAATTTCCACAGATATATCAGCATCTGCAGTTGTAGAAGACACTGGAGATGACAGAACCAGAAAGAGCCACAGAAACATCTTCTTGTGATCAGCAAGCAACCTTAGGCTCCTGAACAAAGATAAAAAATCTAAAGAAGAAAGAAGGAAAGAAAAAAGAAAATGTTTTTCAGTTGTCATTGTTCCAAAATGTCATTTGGGTTAAAAAATTGTATTCCACTGAGCTACTGTACCTGCCAAGGATTACTACAAGCACTGAATTTAAAATAACATGAAAGATTTTAACAATCAAACACATACATGGGAGCTAAAATGATTTCTAAAACGGAATGTAAATTTCTGTAGTCAAACACAAATAACTGAGGTCTGTCAAATATATTTCTATCTCTGGTATATGCCAAACATGCATAACTAACAAAGTAAAATAACCAAAGGAGACTCCAATTTTATGCATATTTACTCTCCTCAGTCCTGCACTGCTCTTATGTTGCTGTGCATTTCAGGGATATTAAACACAAATGTTGAAGCTATGCATGCCTAAACATCTGGGTTGGGATAGCGCAGTACAGAAAAAAACAAACCTGAAGACACAAAAAGCAATGTCAATAATATATCTATAGCATTAACACATATATGAGATACCTACGATAACAGTGAGATGCATTCAAAGGATACACAGGCATGCACACACATTGCTTCTGTCACTTATTACACCTAGTTTAAGTAAATAGGTGGTAAACTGATTGCAGAAATACAATGAACTACCCACAAACCAAAATCAGCTCTGGATGTCCAATGGAAGCACACAGGTATGGAAGAAGCATGCACAAGCATACAACCCCATCCCCAGGAATAACAATACCCTAACTTGCAGGGCAAAACCAAGTCACAATTCACCAACCTGACGCTATGAAATCTGAGAATAACTTTGCGTGTAAAACATTGTGTAATCTCTCTTATCCCTGCACGGACAGAGAGATGGCTTTCAAGAATCCTTTACATACAGTCAGGTCAGCTGAGCTGACATTTTTTATGCAGAAGGATTAGAGCCAAGGCATCTCCTCTTAGTTAGAAGGCAGCTCTTCTTGTTTTTAATTTAAAAAAAATCAGTTAATGATCAATACATTTTTCACTCCACTTTTCTCATTCCTCCTGTTTCCCAACTTGTCCCTTTCATTCTGTAGAAAGCCACCGAGTTTGCAGGAGGGGGTCAGGACTGAAGTGGTAAAAGCAAGAGGCAACTGGAGGGAGGAGAATCGAGCTGAAGGGAGCCGCAAGGAGGGGACGATGTGTCAGGGGGATCGGGAAGGGACGGCAGAGGAGAGATGAAGAAGGAATGAAGTGGGAACAGAAGGACAAGAGGGAGAGGGAAAGCTGAGGAGGAGAAAGGATAACTGAAGGCGTCAAGGAGGCCGCAAAGAGTGACCAGAGGGAGGAAAAGGAGCGAAACAGCCACTGCTTATTCTTGCAGGCTCCTGACCGTGGCTGCGGCGATCACAGGGGCAGCCCGATGCCCCGCGCCCACGGCGCTCCATCTCTCCCTTTCTCCCAGCCGCCGTCCCCAGGTATCCCTGCCTCGCACACGTTCCAGTACTCTCTTCTTCCTTAGCCTCTGGGCCCCGGCCGGTACCGAGCGGGCACACCGCGGATGCTGCGCGGGCTGGCGGCGGGTCAGCGAGACCGGCCAGGAGTGCTGGCACTACAGCAATTTTTTGCCGCAGCCGGCTCGGCTCCCCGCTGCCATGGGCGCCCCGTCGCCCTTCGCCTCCCCGGAGGGAGGGCAGGGGTGACACGGGCGGGCAGACACCGCACACACACGCGGGCCTGGCACGGGCGCAGCGCGGCGATGTAACCCAGCATCCCCCCCCCTCCCTCCCTTCGCAGCGAGGCAGAACAGCGGTTCCCACGCCGAACGCTCCCTTCTCCCCTCCCTTAGGCACCTTTGCAAAGTCCATCCCGCAGCACATCCGCACACCCCCTTTGCCAGCCCCACTGCGCAGATCCTGCTCCTCCGTCCCTCCCACACCTCTACCGGCTTACCCGGGCCGCCCGGCCCCGCTCGCTCCACTCGCACGCTGCCGCGGGAA
>VZRI01007018.1:575864-645034 GCA_013397515.1 Upupa epops | reverse complement strand
TGGGCGCAGCCGGGACGGGGCCAGCCCGGCTCCGCTGCCCGCCCAACGCATCCAGCACCGCAGCTGGGAAGATTGGAGCGGAGGAAGGAAAGGGTAGAAAGGACTCCCCCTACACCCCACCCCCAGTCTTTTCTGACGATGTCCCCCCGCCCCGCTTGAAACAAAAGTAGAGGTGGAAACTGAGTGGGCAGGATGGAAACATTTGCTGCATTTAATGCGAGTTGCAACTGTGGAACAAAATCGCTGTGAGGAGACATACTCGACCCGTTCGTAAGACAACACAGCTATTTGTGTATCACATTCTTTGTGGTTAGGTGGAATTCCTCCTCTGCTTAGGTAACAGCTGTAGTCTGATGGAAAAAAAATCCTCAGATGTTATGCACTTGTGCAAAACAGATTCTGTTAATTAAGAGCTCCTATTTACTCTGTATTTCACAATATACTTTAAATTGATGAATATCCCCAAACAAGGCGACATCTCTTTCCAATTGCAGAAGAGTCAGTTAACCAGATGAAATCTTGCAAGGGGAGTTCAACTACTTGTCCTTTCTGTGAATGCTAGTATCATTGAGTTAGAAAACTGTTTATGCATTGCATGCATCCCAGATTTGAGTGCTAGTTCTGGTCAATAAACATCATGGAATGGAAAACAGCAACTGCTTTCTTCATTTACAGAGATTAGATAAATAGCTTGCTCCGAAGTTTGACTGCATCTAATTGAAATAATAGCAGAATGTTATTTTACATTATGCAGCTAGGTTGATACCTGAAAACAAATGCAGCTGAGACATTAACAATTTGCATATCACAACAGAACTGAAAGTGATCTGTGATTAATATTCAACCAATTAAAAAGTGAAGCCTTTAAAATGTAAACTCTCTTAATTATTGAGCGATTAACAACACACTGCTCACATAAAAGGGAATGCATATAGATAAAGGGCCCAGTTTGGCAGGATTTGCATATAGTTTAAGCTGAATTTTTCAAAATCTTTTAATAAACTTCTGAAATCTAGATCAAAGTTCTCTAATAGCATTCATTTAGGAGGACATCTGGTTTACCAGACTATTGTAACAGATACAGAAATGCTAGTATGAATATCTGTATAGTATCAAAGACTGGTCACTACTCGCAGCTTAGGTGGAAAGGATAAATTGGATTGTCCATTCTGATTCCCAAGTTTTCAAGGTTACTTCTAGCTACACACCATGCCTATTATTGTCACCTCTAACCTTTTCTTAAATTTCATGGTGTGTTGGAATCTCATTTATGTCCTTTGAGGTTTTTTTCTCAATCTGTTGTTTGCCACAGGGGCATTTTCTTTCTTCAGTTTAGCAAAAGGAGAGCAAGAGCTAACAAGCAGATAGATTAGTAACATGGTTTTTTTTTCAAAGAGCAGTAGAAGAAACAGTAGAAATATGAGACATACTACTTCTTACCCAAGGGATACAAAAAATGATCATCAGGTTTTGTTCTTCCAAGAGTTCAAAGGACTTTGCAGGATGATACCTCACAGAGAGTGCCTCCATCTGAGGAAAGCATGAGCAGCAGACCTGAATTATTGCAAGAGGCCATGGAAAGCATTTTAGTGTTTAAAGCAGATGAAAACGACCCTAGTGATCTCAGTCTGAATTAGAACCATAATTAATTCTTATATATAAAAGACTAAGTTTGATGTCACACATAGGGTGGCATGTGGGAATGGTACAATTAGCTTATCAATAATGTCATTACCATATCTAAGTAGAGGTTCTTGGGAGAGAAAGGTAATTTTTACTCTTGGCTACTGAACTTCATCATGCAATCTGCTCAGAAATTACAGAAATCTATTTATATTTGTGAGAGCTTCTATTCTAAACACAGAGATGAGGTATGGTCATCTACTTCTTGAGACTCAAACTGTGCTTTGGGTGTGTTCAAAGTCTACCAGGAGAAAAGCAATCCTGCAACAGAATTATAAAAATGCAGAGAATAGTTGACATGCTGATTCTACTGCTCACAGCATGAAACTTCGGAGAGTGTTTTCCTCAAGTTATTCCACACACAAGCAAATAGAGGTTCAACTGAAGGTGAAGGGAGTTCTGGGCAATGGGTTGCTTTGTTTTTTGTCAACAGTAATTTTCAGAGTGAGAAATGAACTGCTAGAAAGCAGGAGGTAAACATACTGGTTTCTGGGCATTTCTACACTACAAATTAAGACACAGTGTCTGGACTCGGGCTGCATGTGTACAAATACATGGTGGAGAGTATGCATCTTTGGTGCAGTTGCCAATGTCTTTTTTGCCACCTATGCATGCATGGGCATCTTAAACCACGGGCACTGAATTGCATTTTTCTGCTCTCTCTACAGTTTGTCTATTGCCATCCTGAAGATGAGGTAAGGGTTAGTCCCTGGTGGTGTGAACTAAACAGAGATGCTGGTGACCCACACATCTGCGGCTCTTGAAATCAGAAGACCAAAAAAAGAAATTGCAGTTGCCATAGCCAGCATGGGAGTATGATTTCCTCATTCATGTGTCAACAACTGTACTGGCCAGCTGTCTGCAAACCTTATGTACCCAGCTGCCAAAAACACGCCCAGGAGAGAAGTAGTGTGCACACAAACATATTTGGATTGTTCTGTTTGTAAAGGCTGATGCCAGCAGTAGAAATGCATATAAAGAGTTTCCAGAAATTATGGGAGTCCCTTTGTGTTAGGTTCTATTTTACATTTATTAGGTAAGCACAGCTTGTTACTCCTTCCTTTTTCCAAATAAAGGTCAAATTACTTAAAATTGTGGCCCTTCACACAGAATCATTGCAATGTAAGACACTATTAAGATCATTGTGTCCAACCATTGATCCAGCACCACCAGGTCACTACAAAATCATGTCTTTCAGCACTACATCTTAATATCTTGTAAATACCTCCAGGGTTGGTGATTATACTACCTCCCTGGGCAGCCTATTCCAATGTCTGATAAGTCTTTGGTGAAGAAATGCTTACTAATATGTAACCTGAATCTCACCCGGCTCAGCTTGTAGCCACTTCCTCTAGTCCTAACTCGTCACCAGGGAGAAAAGACCAACTCCTGCTTCTCTACAACCTCCTTTCAGGGAGTTGTAAAGAGTGATAAGATCTATCCTCAGTCTCATTTTCTTCAGGCCAAACCTCAGCCAAACCAGCTCCCTCAGCCAGTCTTCACAGGACCTGTGCTCTAGACTTTCACCAGCTCCATTGCCCTTCTGTGGACATACTCCAGTGCTTCAATGACCTTCTTGGAATGAGGGGTCCAAAAGTGAACACACTCTTCATGTGTGGCCTAAACAATGTTCAGTACAAGGGGAGATCACTTCCCTACTCCTGTTCACCACATTATTTTTGATTCAAACAGGGATGCCATTGATCTTCTTGGCCACCTGGGCACACTGCTGGCTAAAATTCAGCCATCTGTTACAGTAAAGTCCGGACAGGCAACACTGGGAGCCTTTTCCTCACCCACTAATCAGGTCAGCTTGTCATAGAAGGAGTTGTATTTAATCAGGCAGGACCTGCTCTTCATAAACCTACACTGACTGGGCTGGTCATCTGAATGTCCTGTACATGCTGTGTGATGACACTCAAAATGACCCGCTCTTTAATATTCCCTGGCACCGAGGTCAGACGGACAGGCTTGTAGTTCCATAGATCCTCCTTCTGGCCTCTTCAGTAGATGGACATCACATTTGTTAGCCATCAATCAAATAGCACCTTGCCGGTTAGCCAGGACTTTTGACAAATGATGGAGAGTATCTTTGTGAGCACTTTTGCCAGCTCCCTCAGTACACTTGGGTAGATTCCGTCTGGCCCCATAGACTTGTGTCTGTGTGACATAGAGCCCAGGTACAGAAGGAACTGGATTGTTTTAACACATGGAAAGCTGGTTAGCAATTCCTTGAACATGGAAGCAAGAGGTTGTGTGAGCTCTGTCAGTTTCTCAAGTTTCCGTGGTTAAACTATCTCTGTTTAACAAGCCTAAAACGTGTTTCTGCTCCCAGACAGATCAGTAACAACTGCCATACTCAGCAAACAACATCCAGCACAGAAGAATGCAACTGTGCAGTCCTATCTTATAACAGGGCTTCAACTGATAGGACATAGCTTTCTGAGGAGAAAAAAATAAGTCAGTAATTCCAGCTATTTTCTCTCGCTGTACTTTGCCAGACTGTCAGTCAGAGGAAGGGGAGGGAAAGCATCCTTGAAAACTCTGTATGTTCTAGAGTCTCCACATGTGCATCCTTTTAAAGACACAGTGTGATAAGGAACAGCGCAAGTCTGCAATATGCTGACAAAACCACTGTGAAAGTGTACTGTGCTAAATGAAGTGGAAGAAATGCTCTCAGATGTATGACTCTACTTGACTCTATTTTTTCCACCTAACTTCATTTTATCCTGAAGCCCTCTTCAACTTGCAACAAGTAAAGCAACACCTGCTCTAAGAAAGCATCACCTGAGAAAACACTGAAACACAATCATCCCTTCAATGGGGATTGGTGGGGATTTTTCATTCAAATTATTCCTGCTCCTTTGGAATAAGTTGTTGTCTTGAATGTTCAATAAAATGGACATGCTGCTGATAGCAGTCCTTCTGACTAATACTCTTTGTGAGATCAGCCTGCAGGATATCCAGCTCCATAACACTGTTCTTTCCAGATTTTACTGTCAGGGCACAGAGGGTAGGTATTTCATTTCAATAAATTACAAGATGTCCAGTGCTTTACTTATTTTCCTTCTCTCTGCTCATTTACCCAACAGTTGTGCAAACTCTAACTCACTATCAGAGACTAAACCCATGCTTAGTCCATCTGTCTGCCCCAAGACAAGAAAAGACAAAGGAACTAGTGAAAAAATAATAGATTAAGAATTTGCCTGATATTTTTCTGTAGGAATTTATGATAAAAGTTTGTATACAAAACACAACAGCAACTTCTGTTGTCCTACACAAGTCTTTTGTGGAAACTGCTCATTACAATAACTGTTCAACAAAAGAAATGTATTTAGAATAAGGATTCTGTGATTGATGACTTTATCAAAACCACCAAATCATGAAATAGCAATAACATTTCATCCTCCCTGTGTGAACAGCCTATTAACTCTGTAAAACAACTATGCTCAAGTACTGTAGATAAAATTTAAAGAATTTTAGCTATGGTTGAAAATTATGGAGAACAGAAAGGAAAGGTACTTTAAGAAGGGGACAAATGTATTCTGTTACAAGGCTTGTTTCTTTGTTTGGTCCTAATAGCTTTGCCTTCAACAGTGGAGCAGGTTAAATAGGGTATGAAAATCATACCTATTTTTAAACTTTTAGGCAGAACTGGATGAGCTGAGGCCACTTCACAAAATCTGAATTTAGAATATTCTAATACAAGGTCTTACTTCTCAATATTTTCATCATATGTGAGATTATTTCTTATCATCTTCTGGAATTCCACAGACTTAAATGGGGCTTCTCGTGTGTGTAAGTCAATGGTATAACTCCTTCCTTAAGCTGTCTGCAAGCAGAAGTGTCTTACTCTATTTCTTAGAAACTTTAAGAATAAAGCTTGCAATAAAAGTACAACAAAAGAATAATTGCCATTCAGTCTTTAGAATGAAAACAAATCCTCAATTTTTTGCTGAAGTTTAAATTGATGTTATCTTTTGGATGAAGGGCTTCAAGCTGTGACAAGATGGAGCAAGGAATGAGTGCAGAGCAAGTTGTCTCAGTGTGCTGAGAGAGGCACTTCCCAAATACTGCAATTCCTGCACTCATCATATGAAAGACCACTGTGGTAGAATTAGTAGGCAAGTATAGATGAAACCACACACTGAAGACTTGTTGCTGGATTTAGGAAATAAGAATAAGGAGAAACTAGGCATATTGCCTGGGTTTATTCATTGCTCTACTTTAATCTGCTTTTGCTTCTGGGGTTTCTTTTGCAACTGCCCTAATTTCCTCTACTTTTAAATTTTCTATTAATTGCAATTAAAGCCTCCATGGGCTAATCAGCTAACAGACTCCTTATTGGTTTTTTTGAAAAGCATACCTACAGAATATTCTCTTTGCCTCAAGACCACTGCAAAGGAATGTAAGAATGTGGGTTTTAGGCAAGAAGAGAAAATGCAACTACTTCAGCACCTGAGTGGTGAAGTTTTTTACTCTTAGTGATTTGATATCAATGCTGATCTGATATAAAGCAGATTCAGGAAAGGGGTGCTGAACCAGTAACAAAAAAAGAGATGTTTTGTTTTAACAACAAACATTTTAACGCCATACCAGAATGAGATTGTGGTTGAGATAGATGTCTCACAGTTTTTATCAATTCTAGCCCTTCCTGGCTGTAATAATTTTGTGGTACTTCCCTGATGACTTATTTTTGAATTAAATCAAGAATATTTTAAATAAATGTTATTTTAGAAAAACTAATTTACATGAAATATTTAATGCTAAGCAGAGCTGGTAATCCTAGGGTAGAAATGTCAGATATGAAGTATAGGAGGAAGGAAACCTACCCCAAAACATTTATCCTGGAAGTAATATATCATAGTGGCATCGCTAGGCAGATCTTTCACAGAATCACAGAATCATAGAATCATTAATGTTGGAAGAGACCTTCAAAAATCACAAAGTTAACCCAACACCACCATGCCCACTGCATGCTTTTAGAGTGCCTTCATGGATGTTGACTCCACCACCTCCGTGGACAGCCTCTTCCGATATTTGACCACAGTTGCAATGAAGAAATATTTATTTGATAAAGAATATTAAACAAGAGGTTCTCAAATCCTTCCTCCAGACTAAAGCAGAACAGAGCTACCACATATTATTGGGAAATTGAAGCTTTTGCAGGCCTTACTCTAAAAACTTCCAGCAACAGAAAAAAATGAAAAAATGGACAAACATAGTCAGAAGAAGCAAGCAAACCAAACAAAAAACCCTCCTCAATGGTAGTTTTGAATGAAACTCCTCAAAAAACGATTAACATTAGAAAATTTGCCAATGTTCGTAGCTGAAATTTAAAATTTAAAAAACATTTCCTACTGCTCTGACAGTAAATATTACACCTGCAGTAACATTCATCTCAGCTGATAATGTTCTTTATAACACATTTTATGAATCATCATGGTTCTCTACTTTAACTCCCTATCACTGCTTGTCTGAAGAAAAAACAGGAACAGAATCTGAGCCTATTTTTTAAAATCAGGAGCAGTGACCTTCTTAATGCAATGATCTTTGGAGCAGTCTCTGATTTGCAAATGTCTTTAGTTGCTTAAGTCTTATTCAGATTTGTGTAAATTAATGAGGATTAGGTATGTGTTTTCTTGTCTTAATTACTTTATTTGTATAAACAGTGGATATAGGAGCATAATCTGATCAACGATTTCCATTTTCAAATTTCTGCCTATCAGTTCTTTGTTCAAGCTACAGCTCCTGCTACAGGGCTGCCTTTATGCTGGCCTGTCTGACTAGAAAATCAGATCACCATTCTTTGTGAACTAATTTGAAGGTTTCATATGACAAATAACAGGGACTTTAATCCTCTTTTTCCAAACAATTTGTAAATGAGAAACATCAAAACACATGTGCACTGAGTATGGCCTGCGGTTTGAAGAGCATTGTGGTTCACTGCATGTCTGAAATACGTTGAGCTCAGATTTCTTAGACTTTATTTCAAAACCTGTCTTGTATTCTCTCTAGCCTGTTTTTCTGAAAAGTGAAGCAGCAAATATGAACACACAGACTAGCACCTGATAAGACTATTTGTTAAGTAAAATAATCATCTCCATTATAATCTTCCAGCTACCCATTATTGTGTCTAGATTAATGAAAGACAATAACAGAGCCCTAGTGAGACTGTCAGACATCTGTGAAGATGGTCAGAGAAAGACCATATTAATATACAGAAAGAGTAGCTTTGCATCCTTTGAAGTAATTATTTTCCCTACAATGAATGGTAGCAAAATCAGTTTTTGAGCAAGGAAATCAGTGATCTCTTTGGTGTGTTATATTCACTTAATGGCTCCTTAAAAGTGGTCAGATTTTTCACATTGCAGAAATAAGCCTGCCCTTGTATCTGTGAAGTATTATTACAGCAGTCTTCAAAGTCCCGTGAAGTGTTGCACTTGTGTGTAAAACACAGTATGTTTGCATATCACCAAAAAGGGATGGCCCTGAGTTTCTCCCCATGACCTGAAGTAGGGAATGAGCAGATTGCAAGTGGATGTTCATTGTGAGTTTATGGAACCAGCACATACATAATACATAGTCATAGAAACATAAATCATAGAATCATAGAACAATATGGTTTAGAAGGGACCTTAGAGATCATCTGCCAGAGCATGTTTTCCTAGAGCAGATTGCACGGTTAAACATCCAGGCAGGTTCTGAATGTTTCCAGAGATGAAGACAACACAACATTTCTGGATAGACTGTTACAGAGATGTTACCTCACTGTGAAAAAGCTTTTCCTTATATTCAAATTCTATCTCCTCTGTTCCAGCTTGTGCCCGTTGCACCTTGTCCTATCACTGGGCACCACCGAGAAGAGTCTGATCCCACCATCTTGACACTTACAAGCAATTATGAGATCTTCCCTCAGTCTCTTCCTCATTAGGTTAAACATCCTCACCCCTCTCAGCATTTTCTCATAAGAAAGATGCTCCAGATCCCTAATCATCACAGTGGCTTTGCACTGCACTTTCACCAGGAGCAACCTGTCCCTCTTGAGGTGGGAATCCCACAACCAGACACAGTATTCCAGATGTGGCATACCCAGGGCAGAGTAGAGAGCAAGGAGAATCTAAACCTACTGGCCACAGTTATCACAATGCATTCCAAGAGACCACTGGCCTTCCTAACTACAAGGGCACATTGCTGGCTTACAGTCAGCCTGTTGTCCACCAACACCCCTAGATTCTTTTCCTCATTGCTGCTCTCCAGTCAGTCCCCAACCTGTATTGTCATTCCCCAGATGCAGCATTTGCATTTGCCCTTGTTGGGCCTCATCAAGTTTCTTCCTGCTCAACTCTCCAGCCTATCCAGGTCATGCCGGGTGGCAATACAGCCCTCTGCTGTGTCAGCCACTCTTCCCAGCTTTATGTCATCGGCAAACTTGAGAAACTCTTTCCCCCCATCCCGGTTGTTGATGAATATATTGAATAGGATTGGACCCAGTACTGACCCCTGAGGAACACCACTAGACACAGGCTTACAATTTGAGTCTGCCCCACTAACCACACCTCTCCAAAATATGTCCTTTAATCAGTTCCCAATCCAGATCACTGTCCAATCCTGTAATCCATTCATCTTAATTTTGGCTGTGATCATGTCATGGGAGATGGTGTCAAAAGCATTGCTGAAGTCAAGGCAGACAACATCTACCACTCTCCTCTCATTTTGAGTAACATCATAAAAGGTTACCAGATTAGTCATGCAGGACTTTCCCTTGGTTGACTGCCCCGTACAACTCTCCCTTCCTCGAGGTGCTTTGAAATGGTACCAAAGACATGCTGTTCCACCACCTTTCTGGAGATGGAGGTGTGGCTGACTAGTCTGTAGTTACTTGGGTCCTCCTTCTTGCCCCTTTTAGAGATTGGAGTGACACTGGCACCTCTACTGTTCTTCAAGATCTGTTAAAGATGATAGTGTCCTAACAAATATACAAGGCATCCAGGTGGGTAGGAGGTGATGAAGAGAAGCAGCACACTTTGCTCCTGGTACAGGCAGAGCTGCTCCAGTTTTGCATCTGCTACTGAATCCCTTAACCTGACATTTGAACAGCAGAGAAGACCATACCTTCACTCTTAGATGAAAACAAAAACTCTATCTCTGCTTCTGTAGGGATAGGTTTGCTTCATATTGGTCTACAGGATCAACGAACTCAGATCCAGAGCTGTGCTATTTGTAAGCACCTTCTCATTGACTTGGAAAATGGGACAGAACATGCTGGGCTGTCAAGGTCTGTGGGAAGAGCATTATCTGCAAGTACTTTATCCCCTCGTCTCTGATAAATGGACAAATTGTCCAAGGTCAATGGAGTCAGCTTAAGTGAATGAAAATATCTATCCTTTCCAGCTGAAGAACCCCTGGAGCTGCTTCATGTTTAATTGCCGTTATCCCAATGTCATTATTCTCTGCCCTCTGTAGAAAATGGAGTTGGAGGTATGGAAAAACTCTGGAAGTGAATATGTGTGCATTTGAGTCACTGAGATGATTGCACTCAGTAAGTGAACAAACTGATACTAGTTTTTTTGACTAAATCTGCTTTCTGCAGCTACGTCTATTTGGGAACCTAGGCCTTTTCACAGCAGCACATGCCTCACAATTCCTGGGAGGGGCATTCCTTTAGCCTTGAACAACAGGCCAACTCTCATCAGCAATTGGGTTCCAACTGCTAGTGTTCAGAGACAATCAGAGAAGTATTTTAAGGCTGTGTTTAGAGTTTAAGAACATGCAGAGCTGCGTCTATAGATATGTACAAAGTATTTAAGGGCATTAGCTTTCTGTCCTAAAACACTTCTGTAAGATTTTGATTCTTAAAAATGTCTCTTTAGAAAATGCACCTCCAGCAACTTACAAAAATCACCGTCTATTTAATTCGCTCATTAATTCCCATGAAGACATATGCGCTCTGTTGTAGTTTTGGCTTTTGCTCTCTCTGATGTAGCAGCAGCTAGATCAAACCCGTGTGTTACTTCATCAATGACAGAAAATTAATTCATTAGTGAAAAGTGTTTTCTTCTGAAATTTCACTAGGGAAAAATATTCCTTGGTGTTTTCATAGTTTCTTCTACCAGAGCAAAAAACACTTGAGGAATGGTTAAAACTCAGCATTTACTATACAAAGTTTTCACACATTGTGCATTATGTTTCAAAAATTCTAAATCTGCAATTAGGTGACTGCATGTCATTGTACTAATAACCTGAGTTATCAAACTAAATGACTGATCTGCTAAGACAGCTAGCATTATGTCTAATCTGCTCCATGGGGTAAAAAAATCAAGAGCTTTTCAAATAGTACAATCAATGTTAACTAGATAGAAGCTCATAAGACGGCAGCAATGAAATTAAAATAATAACTCAGTCTAATACACTTGAAAGTCCAGATGTTAATATCTGTTTGGGAGGAGATCTGAATTACGCTGAAGCAAATTCCAGATTTGGCTTCTTATTATTCGGGAGGCAATCTGTGTGCAGTATTTAACATATCAGACATTTGATGAATAATTGTTGACAGATCTTGTCTGCTTCACTGCTTTTCACAGAACCGAGTCAGTAAGATGAGACAGAGGATATGCCTAGGACATCCCACAAACTTTTTTATGGTTTTCTATACTAGACTTCTGAAATCCATCAAGGAACTGTTAATATTGTCCCTTATACACAGTAGCTTGTTACCAGATCTAAAGGAACCAGAAATCTGCTAAACAGCTTCATGGAACTGTTAGAAGGGCTCTACACTTGATTTATGAAATGTGGCTTTCAGTAAAAACAAATTGTTAATCATATGAAGAATTCAACAAATGATGTAAATGGAAGTAGAAACTTCACCTATTAATAAGAGGGGAGAAGAGCTACTATTTACAGCTTACTCTGTCTGTATTGTTTCATTCATGAACACAATTACCCACAGCCTATTTTTCAAGTGTACAGACCTCAGATGTTATTCAGTGTTTGGTAACTTTCTATGGATGCATCTGATAAGAATCTATTTATCTGCAGTTTGCTCAGATCTTGCAGGATGTCCATGACTAATTTTTTTTTTGTGCTTGATGACCCTGCACCTAATCAACTTCTAATTTTCAGGGATCTTCCAACAAATAAACAGCAGTCCACTTCAGAGAGAGAACTAGAAACTGGAGCTGATGTGGTAGTTAGTTTTTTAAAAACTAATTTATGGACAGATTACACAGAAACATGCCTTAAATTTGTTATCAGTTATTAATAAGATTACTGATTTTGTCTCTATTCTGAAATTGGTCTAAAACATAAGCTACAGAAATATACAAGACCTTTCCTAAATAGAAGTGTTCACTGATCTTTACTAGCATCCAAAATATTATAATTAAAATACCATGATAAAAATGGTACATTTTCCACTATGTGAAAATTTTCTCTATTAATAAACCAAGCAAGTGAATATCTACTATTACTCTTGCCACCAGCATAATTCAAAATAATAGGAAAATATACATTTGGATTCTTTCTGCCCTCTGGTACACTCCCAGTAGGGTTGTTATTGTGTATCAGAAGGGAAGGACTGTCAAAAGTCACTGAATGCTTGTGCACATAGATTGGCACACAGGCTCATATCTGTGCGCTTCTACATGATTCCATTCAAAACAGTGGAGAAAAGCTGAGTCCATATTTTATAAGTACAGGTCTTCATCCACCAGATGGCACTCTCTTTGCCACTTCTGTGCTAGGCAGGACCGAGTACAGGTGAAGTATATGACAGGAGAACATTAATTCGTCCACAGAATACTGAGAAATAACGTTTATGCAAAGGAGACGTGGTTTCTGATTGTTTTTATAGCTGTATATTCCAGATGTATCAGACTCACCTTGCAAGGGACTAAAGTGGACATTTTCCTCAGTGTCAATGCAGATACTTCTACACAGCACATTTTGCCAAAAGCTGTGCATCCACATTCATTGTTGATTGGACACAATTTCCATATTAACCCAAAAATGCTTCTTGATTGGTAGGAAAATGTCAAGAACTCTGAGAGGTTGTTCACACAGAAGATAGGAAAATGCTGAGCTGCTGCTGTTGTTCAGGGAGCTGGGTCAGGTACAGGCTGCAAAATACATCAACATGCCCTAAATATCACACAGTTAAAAAATGGGCTCCTTTCCTTGAGTAGAGCCATGACAGAGCTATATGAGTATCTGGAATACAATACAGAAGATACTGACATTCAGAACCGTACTAAGTATCCATGGAATGCTCCCCTGATTTCTTTCTGTAGTTACTTGCTTTCATGGGTTTTTTTTGGGTTTTGTTTTTTGTTTTTTTTTTTTTTTTTTGTGTGTGTTTGCCTGTCTGGAAGTCACACACAGAATGTTTAAATGCAAAGAGGTAAAAGCAAAACATTAGGAGCAGTATAAAGACAATGAAGAAAGAAGAATTTTTATTTTCCAGAATTCAAGCTGTAGATTTCTTAGCAGTTGTTCCTGAATCTATTTAACTATGGTACATATGAAACTCTTCTAGAGGCAGAAAGAAGATGGTTACAGCTGCTGAAGAAGATATGAGAGTCTGCAGAGAAGTAATTTGAAGGGAGAGTACAAGTGAGTGACGTTGAAAACAAAGGCTCCCAAGCCTCAAACCAAATCACAGCAAAACAAGACTCAGATATAGGCTTGGGTGCATGGGTTGTTCCTTCATTTTTGCTACTCACTGTCAGCATGTGATGGAACACTGACTAACACTCTTGGCAAATAGCAGCTAAGTTAGTGTAACAGACATGAAGCAAGAGGTTTCTCACACTGGGATTAAACAGTGGGAACTGGGGAGAAAATCATCACCATGAGCAGGTGACATTGAGTTACAGCTAAGTCCAAGACACTCTGATACAGAATGAAGAACCGGTGTTTTTCTCCCCACAGTGGCATGGTGGTCCTGTCTGCCGCCACAAATACCTCTGTGACAGGAGCAGCTGTGCTCATGTAAAGCTCTGTGCAACCAATTAATCCAGTCATTGAAAAAAGCAGCATAACTATAAACTAGGTTATGCAGCTTGCATATTTTAGTTATAAACTGGCTTCAGAACTATGCTGGCATAATTCCTTTTTCCCAATTGCTGCATAAGCAGGAAACCCACACATTCAACATCTTCAGTTGTACTGGTCACAGGAGAAAATATGAACATGTTGTGATAACAATCTAAGATTTATTAATGGTGAGGAGTAGATCAAAGGGTTGATTTTTCAGTGGCATTTAATTACTAACCAGTTCAAAGTTAAGAAGATGATTCAATAGAATATATTATAATAAAAAGATAGTGACTTAGTTACAGATATGATGATGGCACGATTAATGCTAACTTGCCACAGGATATATATATATACACATATATAAAAATAAAAATAAAAATAAATATAAATAAATATATATATTTGCATGTGGTATTTGATGCGTATAGACTCAACTGCAAACACACAGACAAACAAACAGAATTATTGGGATCCCATGAAATATCTACCCATCCACACAAGTGTAAATAGAGAGGTGGATGAAACAGAGGACAGCCCATAATTAAAATGTCCTTCTTAAGTTTAGAGCAAATACTCAGGATGCACGAGCAATCTTGACGGATGATAATTGAATCTCAAGAAATCTGACTTCATCCTGGCCTTTCAAGCAGCTTGTAGCTGAGAGGCATCCCAGCTCAAGGAAAATGCTGGTCATAGCCTGCTATCATCCAGGAGAGCTCAAAGGATCTCACTTTAGGATCACTATAGGGCCCAAGATTATTTATTTTCATCACATGTTTTCCCACTCTGGTCCAACTTGAATGTCAAAATATTCTGGTGTTTTCTGTAAATTGCACAGGCCCACAAATTGTTGATCTGCAATACTTTGATATCAGTCCCACTGGGCTCAATTCAAGTACAGTTGTTCTAGGTTATCATGACCAAGTACGAGTGCATCAGCCTATCAAGTGGTAACTTGATAGGGAGAACAGTACAACACTGGGAAAATGGTTTCTCAGCACAGCAGGAAGACATTTGAGCACTCTAATGTTTTCTGTGTTTCTTAATCTGTACCTGACTTACCCTAGGTTGGTTTACGGCATATGAAGCAGTGGTGAGGGAGGTGAGAAATAAATGGCCTCAGATTTTGAATGGGCTTTAAAGGACAGGGAACTGTAACATCACAGCATCCCAACCTTCCTCTGCATTACTTGTTATATTCTAATCCTTCAGGAGCGTAGTTTGCTTCTCCCCATCATGCTCACACTTTGACTTCTGATGTCTAAATCTCATACCAAGCTCTGATTTTGGCTGTTACAAAGGATGCCTTTTTTACTCTGCTACATTTGTGTCTGTTGAAAGAAATCCAATACAAAGACAGTTAAAATAAAGAATATGAGATGCTGGCCTCAACAATCTGTGGAAGCTGGACAACACTGAACATTCTTGCTGGATTATTTTCTAAGTATTTTTCTTCTGTGCCAGTCTACATAGGAATTAATGAAGCTCCTCTAATCCCACAACAACCTTCTCTGCCATAACAATAATAAAAATGGTTTTGGCTTTTTTATATATATATAATAACTTACATTTTGTTCTTTCCCTGGAGGTACTGTTGAAGTACACTAGAGTACAATATTTTACACCTTTGCTTTTCTCAACATTTTTCATTTCTGCTTACAGATAATTAATGAGAGACATTTCTTCCATGAGGGTTGAACTTTGACTTTACTCTATGCTGAAAATTTTGGGTATTTTAGATTTGTGGCTTCAAAATACTTGCTTTTGTTGTCCCTTTGTTTCACACAATTACTGCTGCAATTCTGGTGGACTAGCTGTCAGAGGCATACGCTTAGTTTGATATTTTAATTCTAATGAGGGTCTCAAAATTAGAACAAGCCCTTTGTAGTGACAGTGAATGATGACTCACCATATGAAAGAGTCTCCCAGACAGATAATTATTTAGGCATGTATTTTGGGGATTCATCCATTAGGTGTCTCAGAGGAACAGATTATTTTTTTTATCAAGAGAGAAGACAGTGAGTTAAATTACCTTGAAGGCAATACTGACTCATGAGGGGTAATGGGAAGCGATTTGAGATATACACATATGTTCTGTCTAAATCTGGCTTTTCTTATGTAGTATGTGGCATTTGAAGTTTACTAATTGTCA
This sequence comes from Upupa epops, assembly GCA_013397515.1. Classification (NCBI taxonomy): domain Eukaryota; kingdom Metazoa; phylum Chordata; class Aves; order Bucerotiformes; family Upupidae; genus Upupa; species Upupa epops. The sequence continues at coordinate 629,160 of VZRI01007018.1, read as the reverse complement.
AGATTATCTTGAGCATATAGCAATCTGAAGCTATCCACTAGGCTTGACTTGAGAATTTTTTGCTTAAGGGATGAATGGTCTCAGCAGTGGTTGTGGTTGAACATTGCCACTGCAGATCCTGCCTTGGGAAGAATTATGGCTGCAAGGGACTACATAGGGCAACGCGGTCCAGACTGCTGTCAGCCTTGACTACAATTCTGCTAGCAAAGCAGACCAATTAGCCCTAGGTTGCATTTATATTCCATTTCATTCATCTTGAAAGAAAACATCACAAGCTGGAAGAACCTTATGACACTTTTAAGGTACTTGAAGATGGACTTCAAATTGTTGGCTTAAAATTGTAGCCTGAGTTATTTGAGCATCACAGTGACCTTATTACATTTAGATGAGCTCTTTATAATACTACTTGGAGGCTTGGCTCTTCAAACGAAGTAAAACTTTATCTTCTGCTGTAGCTTTGGTTACCACCGAATGCAAGCAGGACTAAGGGGTATTTACCTGGAGGAATTGTGGGGCTTCCATATGACAATTCATGTTATCTCGAACTGGCAGGGTATACTGGAAAGTGAGAAAGTTAGAAGTGGATTCAACATAGGAATTTCTGATTCAAGGCAAAATTTATGCATTTTTCAATGAAAAATTGATGAAAATTTCCTCTTTCCACATGATGCACATGAAGTAATTTTCACTTCAATCTTGTATCCATATGATCTTACTTTTGTAGCTTTTCCAGCATTAACCTTGTAGCAGAAGTGTTGTAGATCAGCTATCATAGCTCAACTACAGCTATCATTCAAATACTTACAACTACTGCTGCATTAAGTTGCCAGGAAGTTATTTCCTTTCCCCTGAATTTGTGCTCATTCAGGTGCTCCACAGAGCATAAAGCATCTCCATAGTGACTGGTGTCATAAAACAGCCTTTTGAGAACAAACATAGGTTGCAAAAGAAGGAAAGAAGAAAGTAGTATGATGTGAAAACCAAATTTATTTATTACTGTTTAGTTGCTCTTAACAAATGCTGCCATTCTGCCAAGAAGGTAGTGGTTGGCTTTCAGGTGACATTTGCATCACCTGAATTTTTACATTAAAAAAGGCATAGACTCTTTTCATAAGGAAAAAATTTCATCAGACAGAGCTCTTTTCATTTGAATAATCAGCAAATTTACAGACACACAGAATATCTTTGGTTGTGAAACATCTTCAAAATTATCATGTCCAATCAATCTTCAACTCAGCATTGCCAGGTCACCCCATAAACCATGTCCCTCAACGCTATGTCTATATGTCTTTTAAATACCTAAAGGGATGGTTACTTCACACTATCCTGGGAAGACTATTCCAAAGATTGATTACCCTTTTGCTGAAGACATTCTTCCTATTATCCAGCTTAAAAATCCCCTGGTGAAGCTTGTGACCATTTCCTCTAGTGCTATCTCTTGCCACCAGGGAGAAGTGGCTGTCCCATCACTCCTTTCAACCTCCTTTCAGGTAGTTTCCTTTCAGGATAAATGACTGTATCCTTTAAAAAAAGGGAAAATAGCTGAGAACTTCTTACAATTGTGAAAATTAATGACACTCTCTTATGCAGACTTTGATATAGCTTCACCCTGTCTGGGTTAATTTTACTTTAATTTTAAATGCTTGCGTGATCCCGTAATTTCAGCTTTTTTATGCTAAAACAGTTCCATCAAATAGCTCCCATTTGAAAATAAAACAACAATTCTTTTCATAGACAATGCAAATAATTGGAGAGATTATATAACAGACGATGCTGGTATGTGCACAGCTATCACAGATCAAATTCAGGAGCTTCACTGCAGAATAATCACTTTGTACCATGAGACAGCAACAAACTGTATTGAGATTACAAATAAATGAGAAAGAAGGAAATGAAGAAAGCCATACATATCAGTGCAGTCCCTAAGTAGAATAGTTAATTTATACAGTTTGCACAGGTTATTAGGGTTGGAAAGGGCTTTCAAAGACCATTGGGTCCAATCCTTCTGCTCAAGCAGGATATAGATTACTGAAAAGCATAACTGTCTAAAAGCCTAAATCAACTACACAAAAACTCTTCAAGTAGCTTTTACTACAAAGCTAACCCATGTTATTATTTGGTATACATGGTCAGTCCAAGCTACACTTGCAATTAAACAGATAAAAGCCTTTATCAAATTCTGAAACTATTAGTTCTATTAGAGATCTAACAGAAGTCTCTAAGACTGACTGAATAGATCTTACATCACTACCTCAATACATAGCATGGTCTCTCTTGGGATTACATATGGTGAGATTTTGCTGAGGTCACTGCAGATATCCATTGCCAGCTATTGGGCAAATACCTGTTTTCCTGTCTGCTAACTTTTTCTAGGCTATAATGTCTATTTTTCTCACAAAACTAAAAGTTGCCTAGTTATGCACAGACTTGATTGAAAAATCCCCTGCATAGAAAACCCCACAACAACATTTTTATGGAAATCAGACACTTCATGTACAGTGAACAGGATATTACTATATTTTGTTTTTATCTGTATTCTGAAATTTCAATACATATTTGCACCAACATCTTCTCCTTGGACATATTCTTAATCTGAATTGGATTTCTACAAAAGGTAATGTCGTTTTCCTTTATTTATGCAATTTGCCATGAAATTTCAGTAGCAATGATGAAAACCAGCAAAGTATTTTACCGTTTGTCCATTTTTACAGGAAAGAGAATGTGAACAGACTTTTCCTCTATGGAGAAATGTTGCACCAGATTGCTATTAAAACATACATCCAGAGTGAAACTACCAACAATAACTACCACTTTTCCAGTGTAATAATTTCAATATCCTTTCAAAAGTATGTGAAAACTCACAGAACTTGTGTGAAGGTAGGTGGGTTGACTATGATTTTAATGCTTGATGAGCTTGCTGACTCTGTCGCTTATGCTTCAGAAGGAAAGGGATAATCATCTGCTTGCCTAAAATCAGACACATAGTTCGGTATTTCAAATCTCTTCTTGAGAAGAACCCATGAGTCTACACTGTTAATAACAAAAGAAGGAAATAAGATTATAAGGAGTAAAAAACTTGAATCACACAAACCAAACCAGTGAATTGAAAATGTCAGAATAGAATAGAATGGCATATTTACAATTTGAATGAACCTATACGATCATCTAGTCCAACTGCCTGACCAGGACTACATTAAAGCATATTTTTAAGTCCAGCATCCAAATTTGTGGAAAGTAATGTGTCACACCTCATCCACTGGAGTAGACCTTATCTGCTCCTCACAGGACATCCCTTCCAGCCCTTACACTAGCTTTGTTGCCTTCTCTGTACGCCTACTTGACCTATCGTTGGACAGCTTGTCCAAAATCATGCTGTGAGGGGCAATATAAGCAGCCTTATTAAAATCCAGAAAAACTACATCTGTTATTTTTCCATCATTCATTAAGCAGGTGATCATATTGTAGAAGGAAATCATATTACTCAAACAAACCTGTGTTGACTGTGCATGATGGTTGCATTGTTCTTGAAATGCCTTACAATAATACCCAATAAACCTTCTCCATACTTTTTTCAGGATCTGAGGTTTGACTACTAGGTGTGTAGTGCCCTGGGTTTTCCTTCATGCCCTTTTATTGTAAATTTGAATAATATTTGATATCTTCCAGTCAGCAGGGGACTACCCAGACATCTAGATCTCTGTTAGAAGATAAAGAGGGATCATAACATAACATCTACTACTTCCTTCAGTAGTCTGGGATGAATTCCATGAGGCTCCATGCATTTGTGTACCTTCAGTTGATACAATTTAGGTGTCCACAAATGGAAAATCACAGATCCCACATCTGGGGACTGAGTGAACAAGATGTATCAGTATTATTAAAGATGGGGGCAAAAAGTGCACTGCATGCCTTCTGTTTTTCTTCAATCCTGTTAGTTAGATGCCAATCTTCAACAATTACCAATACAATGTTTTCTTTAGACCTTGTCTAGCTATTAACACACAAAATCTTTTCTTATCATGAGAACAACACTAACCAGTTTCAACTCTCACTGAGCTTTGGCCTTTCACATATCTTTCTACACAAATGAACCGTCTGTACTCTTTCTGCAAAGCCCAACCTTGATTCATACAGCTTCTTCGGTTAGCAGAGAATTCTCCATCAGTTAAAAAAGGTAAAGAGAAAAGTAAAAAACCCAAAACTGTAAAAAAACCCTGTTTTTTAACTCTGGTGAAATAAACAATAATGCAGAACATCAGGGATGAAAATTAGCAGCAATTTGAAATGTGCCTTAATTATAATTTTGGATTGAGTGCTGATGATGAAAGAGAACTATGAATGTGAAACTATGTTTGTCTCACTGAGACTGTGTTTAGAAACAGAGACCATGCATTCTATTTATGAAAAATATATCAGCACCTTGAGAAATCTCTCTCTATATGGGTATTTTGGTATCATAGGAAAATAGAAATAAATGTTTTAAAAGATGTTTATGACTGTGTGTGCATGCCCGTCTACCTATGCATTACAACAAAGAATTGAAATGAATAGGTAAAGAATAGACAAAGAGTAAATGAGAAAACTTTCTTGTTTACAAATACCGCTGCCTGGCATGGTTTGGTTGTGTCTGTACAAGATAACTGTAAATGCTGCTGATAAATTACTGATAGACATCAGGCAATCAGGAAAAACTTCTGTATTTTTAAACCATGGCCTTATGGAGTGCATTAATGGCTGTGAAAGCTCAGATTTAATTGAATCAGAGAAGCATCAGAGGTAGTCATTATAACTTTGCAAAAGAATTTAATGTAACAGGTTCTTCCAGTTAATTTCTGCATCTTCTTTGTCTCTTATATTTATGATATAGGAAATGTAGAACTACTGCAAAATTAGAAACAGAAGATAAAAATAATTCAGTGCTGTACTTGAGAAACCACAGTTGTTTGCATCTTTTTATTTCAGCTGTTCTGTAATATTCCAGACAACATTTGCATCTTAACGCTTAACTGGATGACCACAAAGCCAAAGATGAACAATTCATTACCTTGTATTTATTTTTCATTTACCTTCATTGAAACTTCACTTATCCTTGAGAAAACATACACTGAATCCCAGCCAGAAGGAGAATAGGAAAATGCCAAAGTAATCAGCCACTAGAAAGACATTTGAACACAGTGAGAAAATGTCCTTGAGCCTGAAGAGAACACAAGCACATCAAGAGGTGTGCAGATAATAAGAGACTATATACTATACTACACAATACTAAACTATTTCCCTGCAGTAAGGAAAGGCTTTCTTAAGATATATTAGCTACCAAAACCAAACAACAACAAAAAAGACTAATCAAGAAACAAATACTACATCTTTTAACAAGTTGTTGCAGTTTGAAAATTACCAAATTTTCAAGTGTTAACTTTGAAGCTTTTATGCCAAAAAAGCATTTTATTTTGAAGCTAAATATAGCTTTCCCAGCAGACCCCCTGGATCAGTGTCCTGACTCTACAGGTGATTGGTAGACAGTCTATAGAAGAGAATGTACTTCCTGTTTTCCCCTCTCCTCCAATATGTCTTTGCAAGAGAGTTCCCCCCACCCCACCTGACCTCCAGGACAGGAGGGGCAAGCAATGGCTCTCAGACTACCTGCCACTGAAAGATGGAACACAGGAAAAGCCTAAGCCTAACTACAACTCTCTTGCAAAAGAGGGGCAATTATGGCCCTCTTTTGCCTGACAGCTTGAATGCAGAGAGAACAGAATTCTTGGACTGTGGGCAGTACCAGCTTGTCCCAGCTCCTGACAGAGGGCCAAAGAGATAATCCACAGGCCACTTTGGTGGGGGCACAACTGCAGCCCTCCCCTTTTTCTCTGAGAGCTCAAATGCAGAAAGTCAACACCAACTCATCCTGGCTCCTGGCAGTGGGCCAAAGAGAGGAGCAACTCCTACACTGCTCTGAGCTGGATTGCCTTTGAAGATGCCAGACAGTAGTCAGCTCTTAACCCTCTCACTCCCTTGGGAGAAGAAAAAGAGAGGAGAATACCCTGTAGCAGGCCCTGAAGGCTCTTCTCTTCTGGAAGTGGGGTGCAAGTGTGTGTGTATGTCATGGTTTTATGGTTATGAGTGTTAGTGTACACTCTCTTTTCCAGGGCTCTCATCTAAAGCCAAAATCTGATGTGTTAGCGGTCTCCCATTTCTCTCAGAGTGAGTGATACAGCTTCTTTGATTCTTTTTGATTCTTTTACTTATTTAGGTATTTTCCCTTTTCTTATTGGTGATAGGCTTGATAAATAATTTTCTTTTTAACAAAGTTACTTCATTACCTGCTGAATTCTTGGTGAAAGCTGATTGCTGTTCTTGAATTACAGGCACCAATCAAAACCGATTTCAACCCTCACTCTAAACCATTACAGAATTGTTGAGCATTATTTGTGACCTTCATTTGTGCTACTGGTTATTGTGAAGATGTTCTTGCTCAAATACACACAAGCAATCAAAATGCTTTGCAAAAGATTTCACAGAAATTCAGAGTAGGAACAATGGAGGTTCAAAATCTCACAGTGGTCCTTGAGCATGTGAAACAATGGTTTGAGATATTCAACCCTAAAACACTAAGGTCCCACTCCTGCTACCTGGGAAGTCAATAGCAAATTCAGGTAAAGTCTATTGAAAGCAAGGCTCAGAGTCCTTGTAAACATAAGAAGAAAATACTAGATTTGATGAACAGTTCTTTGATAGAAATTTCACTTACACAGTTCTCATACCTTCACTCCACCTTTGGCTTGACATAACAGTTGCAAATTGTTTTGTAGAAAACTGATTATAATTTTCATTGACTATGATGTGTCATTTCTCCAATATGAAACACATCTTCAGCAATCCCATAAAGTTAATAAAAAATCATCTCTTATTTGTTTTGCTGAAAACCTAGTACATTAACACCTGTTAAAAGGAAATGTACCAACAGGTGCCTGAAAAAGTAAAAATAAACCCCTCATTGAACTGCCACAACAATTCTCCTATTTTATCTTTTTTTGTATGCAATGATGTACTTGTGCTTTATTCAAATTTTAAAAGAAAATATATTTCTGAAAGGCTGCATTCTGAAATTCTGTGCAAATTTTGAACAAAATTCTGTGATCCTATAACTGTACAAGAAAGAGAATCATAGCATCATTTAAGTTGGTAATTACCTTTAAGATCATCAAGTCCAACTGTTAACCTAACACTGCCAAGTCCACCACTAAATCATGTCCTTAAGTTCCACATGTACACATCATCTTCAGGGATGGTGACTCAACCACTTCCTTAGGCAGCCTGTTCCAGTGCTTTACAACCCTTTCAGTGAAGGAATATTTCTTAATGTCCAAGCTAAACAACCCCTAGAGCAATTTGAAGCCATTTCTTCATCTTCTTTCTCCTGTTAAAAGAGAGAATAGATCATAACTCACTTTGCTACAACCTACTTTCAGGTAGTTGTAGAAAATGATAAGGTTTCCCCTCAGTCCCCTTTCCTCCAGACTAAACAACACCATTTTGCTCATTCGCTCCTCACTTATTCTCTAGACACTTCAAAAGCTTATTTGCCCTTCTTCAGACCTGCTCCAGCACCAAAATGTCTCTCTTGTACTGTAGGGTCCAAAATGGCACTCGCCAGTGCTGAGAACCAGGGGACAATATCTTGCCTAGTTCTGCTACTCCACACCTCTTCTTCCAAGCCTATCTTTTTGAAAGACTTTATAGTCTTCCGTTGCAGCACACGAGTTGTGCAAATCATCCTACAAAGTTTCTGTGGTGGCAAATATGTCATAGTTTTCCTGCAGCACAGCAGCTTCCAACTCCTGTGTGTTGTCTGTGCTGTGTGCACTACTGAAAGGTGCATTTCAACTGGGCGATTTTTGAATACAATTTTTGAAGGGAGAAGTCCTAACATAATTACAAGCTTAATATAAGAAGCTTAAAGTGCATATGACTGTCTCATTGGTAAAGTGAGATTTCATGTGAAAGTCCCTAACTATGACTGTCATTTCCTTTATTTTAGTCAACATTTCATTAATGAATTTGATGATAGAGCAAGGAGGCACTATCTTTAGGGATTGTCAAGCTCATATTAATTTCTCCTCATTATTCATTTTCAGGAAAAGTAATCTAGATTTGATATCCAGAAAAAGCTTTCTCATCATAAGATTAGTAAACTAGTGAAAGATTGTACCAATATGCTTTATCAAATATCTTAGGTTACAAGCTTTAGAATACGACTTGGGCAAATATATTTATGGCACCTCAGCCCAGGGAGATAGACAAGATGATATATGATAAGGTGGTATCTGTCAGCACTTCACTCCTGTGGTCCTCATGAGAGTTCTTCACAATAAAAGAACACAGAATATTGTCTTTCTAAAGTGCAACTCAAGGAAGGACTGAAAACTAGATGCAGCAAAGTGGAAAAAATTAAAAGGCCAGATTATTGGCAAAACTAAGTGAAATCTGTATTTAAAAATCTATCAGGCATGATTCACCTGGTTTGCAAGCTGTCGGTTTTTAAAATGGTTGTTAGCATTGAGCTTTGAGTGAAAATAATGATAGAAATAAACATTTGCATTAATTCTACTGCGTTGCTTAACTAAACAGAACTACTCCTACATAAAGGGAGATTTGTCTCAAGTCAGTTCTGTAAAGTAATGGAAATGAAACAGCTCTCGTAATGATTGGCATTCTTCTAGCATCCTAAGGAGGACACAATTTATGGTGTGATAATGAACCAGACAGAAGTCATTGTCATTTCAAACAACGTATACTTGTTTTCTTCCACTTGGCATGATCCATTAATCTGGCAGTCTTGTTGAAGCAGAGAGGTAAAGAGAGGGTTACAAGAAAAGTCATAGCTTTGAGTATGCACAGGGCAGAAGGTCTAAAGAAATATGCAGTTTCTTAGTGCTGTACATTTGTGAACGATGTAGAGATATTTGCAACAAGTAAACAGATAAAATAAGATACACTTTCCTCTGACAAGATGTCTTTCTTACTGTTTATTTAAAATGGTAACAGTGTTTAGAAGGCTGAATTTATAGTCTCTTTCTGTCTGATATTCAGAATTATTGAAAAAACCCTTTAATTTCACAATAACCTTTAATTTTCACAAAAAGCTTTAATTTAGTGGTATGAGAGACTTCTTCTAAAGACAGAAGCAGTGAATTTAAAATAACATGTTTGGGACATTTTCCAAAATTAGTTTAATGTAGCTACTCATTAAACAAGTCTTTTCAGCTAACGACTGGCATTTACTTTAGAGACACATAAGGCATTTGCTAGATCATGAAGAAAAAATTCCATGACCATGAGAAAAAGGATAAACAAAATCTACTGGTTTTGACCTGAAATTAATACATATTTCTAGTCCACTATTTGGGTTTTCCTTGTGTTCCTAAGATTGAGTCTTGGTCTCACAGTAAACACAGAGTATGTAAAATATTTTAAACCCCCTTCAGACATATATTGCCAAATTGTGAACAGCTGCCTGGTATTGATTCTCATTAAAGTTCTTCAGGGAGTTATACGTACTCTAGAATGAAGTATAGCAAGTTTCCACCTACATATTTTAAATCAAAATTATTCTGTGGTATAGATTATTTTTTGATAATAGAATATTGTGTGAAATCAAATCATCTAATTCATGCATTGTTTTAAAATATCTATGCTTCTGTATTTAGGCTTTTTTTTGTTTGTTTTACATAGATACATTTAGTATGGTGCTAATTGCCACCTTCATTAAAGACAAAAATTATTCCAATAATTTACAACCTTCAAATGCACTGAAGTTACCTTTATCACTCAGGGTTTTCCAAACAGTCTAGGTTTATCAAGACAAAACTTCCTGCTTTTGGATAAGCTTTGGAAGCTCATAGGAAAAATATTTTTCCTGTGACCTTCCTTCTCTTTCATGCTCTAGACTAAACCAGACTATTCATGGGGAAAATCAGAAGCTTGTTGTTAAAGATAGTAAAAATCTAAGGACATTTTAAGAACTAATTCCCAAGAAGCTAAGGATTATACAGGCACATTAGTCTGAGAGTCACCATCAATTTTTGCTTCAACTGTCCAACCTCATCTAGATACAAAAGCCTCATAGTTTAAACTCTTATGAAAAAGTATGCAGCTAAGAGGAACAGTTGAACTCACATTCCTCAAATCATTCTCAGTATGTTCGCTGATGTAATGGCTTAGGGAGAGGGTCTTAATTTGTTTGGGTTGGTGCCTGTAATTCTAGCACAACAACCGGCTCCCACCAAGAGTTCAACAGGCAATGAAGAAACTTTGCTAAAAAGAGGACAGCTTATTGAACCCATCACCAATAGGAAAAGGAAAAAAATCCCAAATAAGTAAAAGAATCAAAAAGATAAAATAAAAACTGCATCACAATGCCTTTACACACGGTCTGAGAGAAATGGGAGACAGCTAACACATTAGGTTTTGGCCTTAGATGAGAGGTCTGGGGCAAGAGTGTATACCAACACTCATAATCACAAAAGCCACCACACACACACATGCACACTTGCACCTCTCTTGCTACCAAAGAAAGGGGATGGGGGATTGGGGTGGCAGGAATACAGCACAAAGTGTACATTTGGTGCTTGTGGAAAATATCCTTTTCCTGATCCTCATGCAGACATCAGCCCTCTGTGACATCTCTGGCATGCTTCTAGCTCCCATCAGCTCAGAGGCTCTCCTTTCAGCCTATAGCAGTGTTAAACATGGAGGATACCACAGAATTCCAGACTTTCTCTGTTTGCCAAAGGCTTAGGAGATCAATACTTGTGATCTCTCATTTTTTTTCCTCCTAGTAGAGGCTTCTCTCAGTCTCTCAGTTGCAGAGTATACAGGATCTTTGCCACCCAGCTGGTGACAAGGCAGCATGGCACTGATCACGTGGAGCAGCATCTGTTATGGCAAATTGGCTTGTTGGGGTCTCATCCAAGGGCTTTCTAAAGGCCTTATGCAGAGCCTTTCTTTCTTCCCCCCTGTGATCAGGCACCAAGGGAGGTAGAAGGTTAGGAGCTCACCTCTGTCTGGCATCTTCAAAGGTGCTTAGAGTAGTGCGGCTTTGGAGGAGTTGCCCTTACTTTGTCCCATTACCAAGGACAGGAACAAGCTGGTGCTGGATTTTTTTGTATCTGAGCCTTCAGTGAAAGAGTGGAGGGATGCAGGTTCACCCCCACAGAAGGGGGTTTGCAGATACAGACAATGGCTTGTTTCTTTGGTCTCCCTGCCACTCTCTCTTTTGCATTCGAGCTCCCATGCAAAAGAGGGCTGTGGCTACTCCCACAGAAGAGGGGCAGTCAGGGTTGGGCTCTTTTGTATTCTATCCTTTGGTGACGGGGGTTGAGAGCCATTGCTTGCCTCCCCTCCCTCTCCCTATCCTCCCCTGGGTTGGGGGAAGCTCTCTTGTGTAGCAGCTCTCTGTCTCTCAAGACGTGTCGGAACAGAAGTAGGAGAAAGATGAAGATGGGAAAGATGACAACAAAGAGAGGGTGAAGAAGCAGGAATTACCTTCCTTTTATCGACTTTGTCCACCAATCACCTGTAGAGTCCACACACTGATTCAGTAGGTCTGCTAGGAAGCTACCTCCAGCTTCAAAATAAAATGCTTTTTCGGCATAAAAGCACCACAACTAATACTTGAAAACCAGAATGGATAATGACAGACAACTAGGAGGAGTGTCTGACACACCGGGCAGCTTTTTCTCCAGAAGTAGAGCTGCATGGAGAGGAACCTAATGAAGTTCAATAAGGACAAGTGTAGAGTTATGCACCTAAGGAGGAATGAACCCATGCACCAGGTTGCGGGTTGATCTGCTGGAAGTCAGCCAGTACTTGGTTTCCCAAGAGAGACGGAGAGTCCATTGGAGGTCGATGACGATGGGTCTGAAACATCTAAGGAAAAGCTGAGAGGCCTGAGTTTAGCTTGTGAAAGACCAAAGGGAGATATTATCAATGCTTACCAGTATCTAAAGGGCAGATGTCAAGAGGATGGGGCCTGGCTGTTTTCAGTGATACAAGGGGCACAAACTGGAATGCCTAATTTCCATGTAAACATAAGGAAAAATTTTATTAAATTGAGGCACAGGAGCACTGGAATAGGCTGATTGGAGAGGCTGTCTTCTTCTGTAGAGACATTAAAAAACTGCTTGCACCTGTTTTATGTGCAACCTGCTCTAAGTGAACCCACTTTATGAGTGGGATAGGACAAGACGACACCCAGAGGTGACTTCCAACCCACACATACTGTGATTCTGTACAGTTTAGATTACATGCTTTTCAAGGGAAATAGTTAAATGTGTTTAGCTTGGGAGAGAGCTACTTTATTACAAGAGGAAATAGAAGGATGTAGTATGTGATTTCATTAATTCAGTGAGAGATTTGCCATTTTCACAAAACTGATTGTGAGCTTCGAGAACAGTGAATGACATGTATACTACAAGAAAATGCATACTTAGCATTTTTTTTTTTAAGTTTCATGCTACCGTAAAACTTGTGCAACCTATCAGTAGAAATGCATGACTCAGACTTCATCTCTCACAGCTCTTCAGATTTGCTCTGGCAGTGGACAAGTTTTTAATCACTTTTCTGAATGTATGGTCACTAACTTCACAAACTTTGCAAACCACAGTCATTACATCTCTTCTTTACATTCAGAGTATGATGCCATAGGCCGTGAGAGACTCTGGAATCTGCCTCTCTCATTCTCTTCAAATTTGAGTAGAGAAACTGGAAGCTCTGCGGAATTTGAGTTCCCTGCAGCCCCTGAAACTGGGAAGACTTTTCTTTAAATAAATGGATTTAAAGCATTTAGTTACTACAGTTATTAGACATCCAAATTACTTATGGGAAACTAAGGTATTTCAACACCTCCTAATTTTCTACGTCATGGATTCAGATAGTACTGAGCTGCTGTTATGCCTCATTCTTTCCGCATTGTGATGAGGAATTTGCTTGCATTGATAATGTAATCATTAGCCTATGGGAATTTATGGATTTCTTGTGGTTTCTCTAATACTCAGCTACAGTAAAAAGTGATTCATATTATTTTATAAACATAAAATAAGACCTCAAATTTGCATTTCAGTCCTGTGATCTCTTATCATTAGAGAAAGATTAAAAGCTAAGCCTCTTTACCAAGATCACCAAACATATTAATTATACACCATATAAATAATTTCATTGCACACAGAGAATAAACTTTCTGAAAGTTTTATACATACTTCTCTTTATGTCATGGAAATTATTATCAAACTTGAGTAATTTTTCTCTTAATACTTTTTATTTTAGAAATCTGACCTGCTTAACTGAAATTTCTAATGTGATAATACACAATGAAACTTCCTAATGCTTTCAATACTCATTAATGGAAAAGTCTATTAAAGGTGAAGATGTTAGGATCCTTATATGTATCTTTTTTGACAGATAAGTTCAGACGGTCAGCTGCTTAAGTCTGACTTCAATAAAGTCAATGTAGCCTCATCCATAAACCAGAACTCAGCCTTCCTCCCATAAAAAAACCCTTCACAAGGAATGCTTGTATTATTGGGTGGCTCTCAGCAAGTCTTGCAGTATATTAATTAAAAAGAGAGTAACCACCAGCATATTCCTGATATCTGGTGAAATAAGTTATAGATATCAGACTTGGGGGAGTAGGAAATAAAGAAAACATGATCTTAATGCTGCAAATACTAGTATTTCGAATTATTTTTGAATGCAGCCAGTTGTCCATAATCATATGGGAATGCTAAATTGTAGACTCTCTCAGACTATGACTTTTATACCTTGAGATTTATGTCTTCCTATCTTCTGGACTTTTTTTCCTTTATTTTTGCAGAGTAGAATTACTGCAGTTTAAAGGAAAAGTTGCTCAGAGTTATATCCTGGTCTATGAAGAGTAGAAGAACTTATTCTGTGAGTCTCAGCCTCACATAGTAATTGTAAATTGAAGCAAGTTGAAGAAAACAGAAAACTGACAGATAAAGATACTGAGACACATTCTCAGGATTATGCCATTTTACAGAAGCATAATGCCATTGACCTCAGTGGAATTCATTGTAGCTGATGATTTCAGTATTCATTCAGTTTAGAGTGTTGTGAGGTTAAGATGAGGGCAAGAGCACTAGTCTGTGAGAAAGAATAAGACCCCTGGCTCCTGCTGTTTTGTTAACTCATCTACGAATTGGATGCTGCAGATGAGCTTTAGCTAATATATGCTAATTTCTTTCATGTTTTCAAACAGAGAATGTTATGTTCTTGCCTGACCACAAAGTTAGAATTTCCACTCTGATACTTACCCATAATTACTTCATTAGTTAGACACATTATATTTAGAGATTTAAATAAACAATTTTTCTGAACATTCCTTGAAAATGGTAAGAACTGAGAGTACTGTACCCAAATGCTTATAGGCACATGCTGGTTTTGTGCAGAAAAAGCACCACAGATACCAGAGACATTTCTGCTATGGAGTTCCTTTTGACAAGAAGGGTCAACCTGTAGAAAACTAGAGGAAAAACATATTGGGTTAACATAAGTACATTAATACAAACATGACTGGTTTTCTTTCTTTTTTTTTTCTTCCCAGAAGTCTCCTGGTCTTTTCAGATTCAGATATTAAATTTTATTCTATGAATATCTCATAAGCTAAGAAGAGTCATGGCAGGCCAAATAGCAAGATCAAAACTGGTTATGAACTATTCCCGCAGCTGTGTCATCTCAGGTAAGACATAAGGACATGGTTATACCCTCCTGAAGCTGTGAAAGAATTTTCTGTATTTTCAACACAAACAGAAGTTACAATCCTGTTCATGTTAAATCTTAGATATGCATATTTTGATTAGCTAAAGGCATTTGGAAATTCCAGTTAAAATATTAATTTCCTGCCCCTGTCTAAAGCAAAATAGCTGTGCAGCACTGAGCAGCTGTTGGGCATTGTAAAAAAATTATGACAGCTGTATATGTAAACACGTCTCTCTCATTTGTTGCTGAAATAATAAAGTGAGATGTAAATATGAGATATGTTATCAATAAACAGCTATTTCCCATTTTTTATTATTCCATTCTTCTCTATGTCCCTGTTAAAAAGGTGAAAACAATTTATAATTTCTTCCAAGATCAAAAGGATTCTTATATAAAGAAGTTTCCCTATGAGTGGAGCTGCTAAAAATCATTTGAACACTTTCAAATGATCACCAGAAAAACGAGGTGCTCAAAATACAACAAAGATAATAAATCTTTCCTTTACAAGGCACTTCTAAAGGATGTATTCTTATTGTGATTTTTACAAGTGTAATGCTCAGTCTCTTCAAGGGTCTCTAGTGATCATACAATTATTTTCTTCCACGTCATTTTGAGTGATTTCCTATCTGTTTTATTGTTAGTGCCTTCCCAGAAGTGTGAAGTATGGAGTCATGATTTCTTTCTATAAAAATGTAATGCATCTTCTCCTTAGTAAAAATTCTTTCCAGTAAATGGCTTAGAGTCGCTGCTGCTTTACTAGAAGGCTGTATTCTCAAAGCTAAGCATAACTGATTTTGAATTCTGATGCTTTGCATCGTATAAGAATGAGCAAATACAAATCTGATTATCATGCAATATACACAAGATCTAAACCAAATCACTATATCTCAAGACTCCAGGAGAGAGATGAAGTTTTCACCTTATTCTTTCAGACAGTTTACACAGGTTTCCTACTATGTGTATGAACTAAAAAAATAGCACTGTGTTTGTCAAGTCAAGCAACCCCCTCTAATTCTGACCAGCTATGTGTATAGCATTAATTTGTCACACTCACTGACATACCTCTACTTTTTGTATTGCTGTGATTTTTAAGAATGATGTTGACTTGAAAATTATGTTGCCCGATTGCGTCAGCAAATAATTAATATGACCTATATGTGCAAACAGCACTATATAGCATAAATACAATGGTAGATCTATGTCCTCCATGGATTTTGTGATCTAGCATTCCCAGTACTTTGTGCAACAGACCAAAAGAAAGACAAAAAACCATTTGCACTGGATAAGACCTGTTATGTATCTCACAAAAGTATCTTGCCTCTAAGATAATTTTCTAGGCTTCAGTTTAAACATGTTTTCATCTATCCTTCTTGAATTGGTAAGATATGCCTATCTGAGCACTCCTACCAGAACATGCTTCTTAACACTTCTGTGAGAGAACTGGACCTGAATTACTAGCTATAAGGCAGTGAAAACCAATCATTCACTCTTCCCACAGTGAAAAATGGGTATAATTCAAGGCTTACATTATTTATTTGTCCTAGTCAGCAGGAGCAGGTATACAGGTAAGGAAAAGTTAATTATAAGGATAAAAAATGTTGAGTTACATAATGAAATACTATTTTGTAGTCATTATTTTACAATCACTTAAAGGGAACTTCAGTGCTTGAGTCTCATCTCATCTTTATAGTAGGAGAAACAAAACCAAGAAAAATTAATTTATTTTTTTCCTAGAAGAAATACTAATATTACAATCTTGAAAATAGAATGAAGTATTCTGTAACTTTAGAGTACCTTGTAAAGTCTTTTATACCAGTACAGACAGATACAACATGACTGCAACTCTTGGGAGTTTTGCAAAAATATTTTGGTCTCATGTATGTGATATCTCAAGGCAAAATGGAAAGCACACACACAAGCCATGAGACAATCTTTTTTAATATCATCTGTGTCTGAAACGAATAATAGAATCATAGAATCAAACCCCTCTGTCTGAAACCATGTGAGCTTAAAAGCAGCATTGATAAGGTCAAAGGATTTCAAAAGATATCTTCATTAGACTTGAGTAAAATACTTGGCACTCTTATAGTACAGGTTTTGAAACTTTCAGTGTAATGAAGAAGCACAGGCAACAGCATTTTACATGATATTGCTTTCCTACCAACAATATTGCCCAAATTCCTTGCTATTATTTCTCCTAAACTAATATCTTTTTCCTTGCCAAGATGCTTCACTTTCATTCCAATAGGCACAATCTCTTCTGAGCGGAGGCAGATGATTTGTGTAAAATACTGTATGTGGGTAACTAAACTTCTAAGTAGAAGCACTGCTACTTCTGGAAACTATTCATGGTTTAATTTAATGAATGCTGCTGAATAGCTAGTAAGGAAATAATTTTGATAGTAAGCTCAAGGCTGGGATTCAAACAAAAATTTTACTCATTTATATGGTTCTATTGTTTCAGTGACCAATTTCTCCCTTGAAGAACTGATGGTCTTAACATTTTAAGCATTTGTCTCACTGCACTATACTGATTTTTTTTTTTTTTTAAAGAGCAATTTTTTTACTCATTATTTATTGGATTCTCTCTACCGTAGGCAAGCAGAATCAATGAGCCTTTTGTTTGGAATGAAAAAAAAATGAATAGGGGAAACGTGATAAAAGGCCAAATGCTAACAATATGCCTGCAGCTGTATAAGTCACTAATAGATTAAATGCAATCCCCACCTCACAGCTTTGTATTCACTTTTAATTCTAGGACTGAAATCATACATTTGGTCATCCATGACAAACCATACTTGTTAGTCCTATTGTTTCTTTTTTTTCCCTCCTCTGTACAAGATATAAGATGCTGTCAAATACACTACAGATGCAATTATTTTAGTAAATGGAATCCAGTGTTGATCTTAATGCATTTTTGAAACTGGTAAAACTCAGGATTGTTATTATTGTGTTTCTTCATAAATTACTTGGTTGTGGCCATGAGTTAATGTTAGCTACAAGCCAGTGGAATTTTTCAGAATACAGAAATGCTGAACCTTCTCATTTAATACCTGCAGAATGAGATGTAAATTTCAAGATTAGTTGAAATTGCACTGATTACAATAGATTTCATCAAGACCCTCACAGACAGAAAAGTAAAAGAGTGACTACATCGGATTAAATAAAAACTCAGTAGCTGAATATATCCATATAGATCTTTTAAGTCACATTATTCAACTTGCAGGGTCAGACATCAGTAAAACTCTTTTGGGATTTCCCACCTAAGTATTATTGAGTGGAATATGTTTTTCCTAAAAAAGAATTCTTTTCACAAGATGATCAGATATTGATATGACCAAATCACTTTAGAATTAAATTAAAATATTCAAATTTCTTGAACCAAACAAAAATCCTGAATCTGTTTAGTTTTAAACTATGCCTGCTCATGGTGCCATAGTATCTCACATCTCTTGTAATCTGTATTAATGTCTGTATTTTGCTTGTGGGCCTGGATTTTCTCTGCAACAAAATACTTCACTAGTATTTCATAGGAATAACATGTGCAGAGATGTACCTGTGATCTTTGTTGAGATCTGCATTCGTGGGGTTTGTATCAGTTATTTGGAGACAGAATTGTTAATTTTGAGGTAACATGCTGCTTTACACAGTGGGTAGCAGAGACAAAAACATCATTGACAACTACTTGACACAAAGAGTAAATAAGTAGTCTTACCATGGTAGCATAAGAATAGTTATATCACTCTTCTGAGTGTCAAACCTTATTTGTTACCTTGACAAGTACAGTACCAAAAATATTTTAAAAAACCGTAAGGTTTTTCTGCCACATTTTGCAGTGCATTTTGCTTTGCTTTTAAAACCTGTTTTTTTAAATGAATCTGAACATCTAATAAAAAGGACCTTAGGATTAAATTAGACTCTGAAATGAGTTTACTACACATGAGGCAGTCCTCATTCTAGCAAAAACCAAAGCAAAGTGTGCTGTGGAGACATAGGCTTTGCTGAAGTCATTAGCAGAGTTCCTTTCCATTTCAATGGAGTAGGGTTTCACTCTGTGTTTTTATTGCCTTCATTCCAACTGGTCTCAAAGACTAATGGCAAATAATTGACTTAACTACCAGAAAGAGAAACTAAAGCAAACACTGAACTTATATTCTCCACAATGGTCCTCGTGCATAAAAATGTCCGATAAAATCTCTAGGAAATGCTCAACAGTGCAGATATATGCTGATGCATTTTTCTTAATATAATGGGGATGAAGGAAGAAGAGGCGATTGACACCAAGATAAAAGGCTTTACAAAAGGAGTGAAGTTTCACAGTGGCTCTGTTCAAACACTTCTTTTGAACCTGACCTTGCATTCCTTATGCACAACAACCTGAAACAGGCTGCCCAGGTTGGGGGATCTCCTGCTCTGGAGATACTCAAAACATGCCTTGACATGTTCCTGTGTGATTTGTGCTAGGAGAACCTGCATTGTCAAGGAGGTTGGACTAGATGATTCAAACCCCTACCATACCGTGTCACTGTAGTACTGTAACAATCAGTGATCTCACCGGGAGTTTAGCAGTTTGGTGTGCAAGGTCTGGCTCTGGAGCGATAAGCCTAAAATAAAGCTTCAAGCTTGCTTGAAACTCCTCAGATGTTCAAAAGTCAAATTCCACTTGAACAAATAAATCTTCATTCGGCCGTTTAGAAATCCAAATGTTTTCCTGGTATCTTATCAAGTGCTGATGAGTACTTCTAAAAATGAAGTATAAGACCACACACTTAGAATTATGTAACAATGACGTCTCCACACTTATTCTTCACTTCCAACTGGGGTACTGCTTGGAATAGCAGCAACCTGTTCTTGGTACTGCTTTGTTTCAGGACCAATAACATCTTGGGCCAATCCCTGGACCCACCAGAAGGTTGAAACAATAAATGTACTGTATGTTTCCTTGAGTGTGAATTCACATACTAAAGGGGAATTCTTTTAGTTATGTCACAGAATATCTGTGGCTGGAAAAAAAAAATAAGATCAAGTTAAACCTTTGGCCTAGCACTGCCAGGAAGGAGAGAGGAAGACATAATGAAGTTGCTACCTGACTTTGACTCATGGTCAGAGATAAAGCTGAGTCTTTGGAGTACCTCAGAGATCATCAGCAGAGAAGAGTGTCTGCAAGCTATGGAAGAGAACAGGTAAGCAGAGGATAAATCCTGAAAGTAACTGACTCTGAGGGAGACCCGTACTGGAGTGGTTCATTGCTGAAAGGACCACAGCCTGCAGGAGACTCCTACACTTGATGAACTACTTCATGAAGGGCTGTATCCTGTGGAGAGAATGTCACATTACTATGGAGGAGGAGTGTGAGGTGTTCCCTTCCAGGGAAGAGGGAACAGCAGAACTGTCCACAACTCTTATCCCCTGTTTCCCCAGCAAGCCACTGGTGTGGAAGGGGGTGGGATGGCTGGGCCTGGGAAAAAGAAAGGGGTAGGCGAAGGTTTATTTAAGAACCACCTGAATCTCTAGCTATTCTATTGGTGAATTGGTGGTAGGTTTTGTTGTTTATATTAAACTGATTTTGTTTTCTCTGAGTTGAGTGTCTTTTGCACTTGGCCTTGATTGGTGAGTGATCCATCCCTGTCTTTTGCCTTGACCTTGAAGCCTTTTGTTGTACTTCTTCCTGTTCTGGAAGGTGGCGCTTGGTAGTCAGCTAGGTTTTAACCATGGCAATAACCAGGGAAGAATTTTTAAAGATGTTCCTGTGATGTTGTGATGTTCCAAATTCTTCATTCCAAAAGATAGGACTGCACTTTTATTTTGAAAATTATTTTAAATTTTTCTCCCTTTTAGTTTTGGCAAGTGCATATTGATAGCTGACTCTGTAGATACAAGAGTGTTTCTACTGCAGGAGCTTATAATTTCTCAAGGTATTCTGGAAGCAACAGTATATTTATTTCATGATTATTTTTTCTGTAAATAAATTATGGAAGCATATACTCTTTGCTAATGACAGGATGAGAAAATACCCAGAAAAGCAACCATTTCTCCCTATCCATAGGCAAAATAAACTATAAACAAAGCAACACATATTCAGTCTTATATCAAATGAACCGTGCAACAGTTTTCAGTAGAATCCACATATGAATGAAGTTTTCTGTAATTGGTTATTAAAATTAGTTCATCCCTCCTGTTTCAACCTCATGACTGATGCAATAACATACTAACCTAGACAGGTTAACACTTAATTGCCAGGCTAGAAAGCTGAGAAATTAAAATGCAAGAGAGAATTTAATTTTAGTTACTTGACAACTGAGTTCTTTTGTGGCCAGAAAATCAGCTGTAGGAAACCAATGGTTTTTTATATGGTGTATCAGTCATACAACTGAGGGATATATCTTAATGTGAATGTAAAAGCAAATTGCATTGATAGGTGACTTCAACTCAATTCTGCTGGAACATTCAACTTGCAGGTAGCATTTAAAAAAACGTTTAATTCTGATACAATACCTTGTGAATATTAATTCTCCATGATCACAGAGAAGCTCTGCGTTATAGTTCTAGTTATAAACAGGATTAAAAAAACAAGATCACAAAATACCCCACGCCTCTAAGCCACCATAGGGCTTGTAGACTCATAAATTAAATGTTATTGATTTTCTAGTAATAAAGTATTTCCTTCCAAATAACCTTGAAGTCTTATATCCTCTACCCAGCTTCTGGGCAATGCATGCATCCTTACTTATAAGTTTACTTGACTGATGTGTTTTATTATAGAATTATTTCTCTACCACATCTGAAACATGGCAGTACTGTATGAAGTCATATTGGAAAAGTCTCTTTCAAAGGGCTCTGCAGACAGTCCTTAAACTGGGTAATAACTCTCAAATCCTTCTGCTGAAATTGATATGTTTTTTGGGGTAGGATATGGCTACTTTTGAAGATGATCTTAACAAATATGAAGAGAGCAGACAGAATTAAAAACAAAAGTAGTATATTGTATTGAATATACTACATTAAATTGATGTATTTAAATTATATGTCATACCAGGGTGTTGATCCCCAATTTCTATTCTTGTATTTTCTGTTATGCAAGACTTTCTCCAGTTAAAACTATGTTTTGAACATGTTTATCAGGTCTGGGTTTTTGCCATCACCATTAATAAATCTATTTTTTAGCTTCTGACAGTGGTGCAGCCACAAATAAAAATATTAAACTGGCCAGCTAGGCTACCAAAGGAGTTTTACGAAGATGACTTTTTTGTGCATTAGCCTTTCACCATAAATAATATTAGGTACATTAACAGGAAACAATGCCAAAATGGATCAAAAAGCATGAATAATCACAGTGAAATACCTACATTTGAAAACACTGTGTCCATAAAGACAGTTTTCCTCTACTAAAAGAAAAGAGCCAAAACATGTTGAAAGCACAAGCAGAGGCCAAAAAAATAAGAAAATGCTGTTCACTTAGTAATGCTAATGCATTCAAAGGAGGGTCTTTGATAACTTCGCCAATGAAGACTTTTTCTGCTGAGTAGCACAAAACACTTTCTGCTGAGTGGCAGAAACAAGGCTACTTGGAAAAACTGCTATGAAATAACAATCTAAAACACACAGTGCGGTTGTTTACATGGCACTATACTCCATACAAAGATATAAGTACAGGAGGGAAAGTAAGAGATATCAAATAAGCCTTCTCCAAAACTGCAAGACCTGAGATCATATGCTGTGCAGCACTGCATTACGATGGAAAAGACAATGAGTAGGACAAGAAAAATTTCATCACAAGTTCACCATTTCAAATCAGGTACAACTTGTCAGACCATGACCCAAAATTACTCTGATGTAAAAGTAGGAAATAATTTCACAATTTCAACCCATGAACTAATGGATATTAATCTGTAAAACTTCTGTTCAACTGGCAGTCACTACATCCCTGCTTTACTAATGCAGCAATACAGGCTGAAGCATGTGAAAAATTTCTCTTGGTTATGATCCTATTGGAAAAGTAGAAGGCATAACATCCACAGGTTGGTTTTTTTTGATTGCCTGAAAGGCTGAAGTAATAGACACTATCAGAGAAAGTTTGAAAAAAGTACCACAAATCTGAGAGAAAGAAAAAAATGTAAAATACAAATAAACAACCTAGTAGTCTGAGATATATTTTTAAATATCAAACTTCTATGAATCTTTACAGAAAAAAAACCCCACTATAATCAATTATGAACCTCGGGCCTTGCTGCAGTGATCTTGCATATAGTGCCTGTTTTTACATTGAATCCTGCTTTCACATCCCTGGTACAGGAACAAGCAGTGTACTGTGTTTTGTTTATTCTTATTGTGCCAGCATTATCAAATCTAAAAAAGGAGAATGTAAGTTATTATCAAACATATTTTTGTGTTATAAATTAATGATTTTGTAAAAATATTGCTTCTGCAATGCACAACAGATACACGTAGCAAATGGAGTTTTAATTAAAAGAAATTCAAATTCTTGTAGATAATGTTGCAAGAGGGTGCATATTAATGCCTTAACTTGATAAGGGAGGTTTCTTCACCTTGAGGATCTATTCACTTACTGTTAGTATATCATATGTGAGGTTGCCTGCAAGGCAGAAGGTCAGCATCATTTCCTTGATATGTTGTTCTTGCTTCCCCTGAAGGATTTAGTGCCACAGGAATTACCAGACTTTTTTCACTGTGAGGCACTCCAGCACATCAAGCACTTTAGGAAACCTTTTAATTGGGCTTCCTACCTGCAAGGCTCTATTTCTAAAGCATAAGTTGCTAGCAAAGTCATGGTACACGGACTGCTAGCTAGAAAGAATCAAGCTTATCGAGCCACAAGAAGTGCTAAATAATTATACCGGAAGTAAATAAAAAGAGACTCACTTTAAAGACAACAACAAAAGAAAGTTGCAGTAAGATACAACCTGTATCAAGAATATGAAGACCTTGATTGTTCAGCAAAAGGGTTCAGTTTTTTTTAGTCAGATAATCAATCTGAGAAACGTCATATGTATAACACTGCTTCCAGTCCTTACAAATGCACATTAATTCCTACCCATAGCCAGTCAGTTTGGCTTCACAGCTCTGGGTTTAGAAGGTGTTCCATGGAGCTAAACAGCAACATCTTTTATTAAATGAGATGTATATCATTAATTGGTTCTCTGAATCTTTTTGGTGCAGAACCTATGACTTTAGAAACCTTTTTCCAATGATGCCAATCTTTCCTTTTTTTTTTTTTTTTGGATGTTCTAAGTAATGTTTGAAAGTAGTAAGAAAAAAAGGAAAAAAAGAGAGCTACTTTTAATTAGCACTGAAAAAAACCTCCCTCATGAGCCAGAGAATGCCTAAGAGATAAACACCTTGTGAGATAAAGAAATAATTAAATAATCACAGATGGGATTAATCACCCAACTGCATACATAGTTATACAGGCAGCAGAGTCTTACTACAAGAAAAGTCACAGTGCATAGGTAATTTTTCAGACGGTATTGCTGCACTTGGTTGGACAATGTGGTGGTATTTCTTATTAAACATTCATACACATGCAATAAAAATATATTTTTAACATATTCATGATAAATCACATTTACTCGTTTACTGGTGTTTTTCACTTCTTTTTGATCTTTTAATTTCATACTCATTTTGTATTTGGGTTTTATTTAGTCAATTCACTGCTCCATTTTTTTACACTTTAAAACACTAAAATAAATAACTTAAGAAGTGAAACTGTGAACATTTTTCTTCTTTCCCTTTCTGAATTAAAATATTTACATCCACGCTAGTCAAATGCGTTGCCAGATCTGTTTGTGCCATTCATGACACTGGACATCCAAGAATATCCAAGCTCAGATCCAGAGCAAGCCATGGGATAAGATGGAAGGAATATTATGAAATTCTGCAATCTATAGAACAACCTGGATTATAAGGCAAATTGAGGAGTTTTTCACCTCTAAGGGACATGATACTACTGAAAAAAACCCAGCCCACAGCTTATCAGGCAGCAGCCTTCAGGAGGCCTAATAAACATGCAGGCAGCATTTCTACTGCATACATCTTGGGACAAAGGTGCGTAAGAGGTGCTGTAGGACTTGCAAAGATAGGAAACTTTTTGATTGAACTATAAATATAAGCGGCTGTCTTTTTTTTGATTGACTGAAGAACAAGCAAACTGATTTTGTATGAATTTGAACTATGGAAAACGGTAGTTAGAAGATACACAAGTTAATGTTCTGTGAGCTAGACTGGATAATGAGAGCTGCATAGCCAGGACAAAAAAGAGATCAGGAAGATTAATTTGCCTTGACCTTGGCAAGGACTCAGATTCAAGACAACTCACTTAAAACTGAGGTATGGCTACAGTACACTTCACTTTGAAGTGTAGAAACTTCACTGATGTTACTAGAAAGAAGGATAGAAAATGGGATTGCTACTGAATTTACATGACATGCAGTGGTGGATTCTCCATCTTGCCAAAGCTTCAGTTCAGAATTAGACAAATCAGTGTTAGTTTACACATCTATCCATATTTCTGTTTGTTCTTTTTTTTAAAATCCATGTTAAAAACAAATAAATTCTTTCCAATAGTTGCCAGATGCCACAACTATCCCCTGCTGCTCAATCATATTTTTCCTTCCCCTTCTTAGATTACTTTGTGTTGTACCCATCAGATAGCAATGATTTTTGCTTTCATATTAGGAACATGGTACTAAGGGGAAAAAGTAAGGAACAATCACTTTTCAACTGATGGTACCTGAACAGAAAATGGAAGTTATTGTAATGATGAGAGTTCAGATGAATGAAAGTACATAACTTCAATAACACTCCTCAAAAATCCTGCTGAATTTCCAGTGACGACTTTGAACCTAAGATTCCCTGTGGGGTCTGATCCAGCAGACAAATGCAGAACTCACCTGGTGGGCACTAATGACAGTGAGACTAACAAAAGGCATATTAAACGTTCAAGAAAACAGGAAAATGTTTCATACATGTATGCGATAGAAACACACATGCAATATATAGATACACACATGCATGCACATCAATCAAATGATAAATTATTTCTCCAGGAAAGGGGAGAAGATGTTTATATATGATCCCTTGTACAGCCATGAGGTTAAAAGAAAACTAAAAAAAAAATCCACATAAGCACAAAGCACTTTTTGGTGTAGAATGCATGTCTCATCTCCTAACCACCTCTAGAATATCATCTCGTCTTTCTACTTTTCTTAGACAGTGAGTCCTAAATTTTTGCTGTACAGGAGAACTTCAAGGCTGAATGGGCCATAAAACCCAGGTCCTATGTCTTTGTAGGTATCTTTGCTAACCACGAAGAATTTTACAAAGGTAACTACAGCATCATGTTGCCAGCTGTGATATTAAGACAAGTGAACTTAGCTAACCCTCTAGAAGAACTGATGTGAGCATTCAAATGCAGAAAAGGGCCTTAGATGTTAAATGTACCTTCAAACACAATGCACCTAAGGGTTTGCTTAAACATCTCAGAGCTGTGGATCTCATTCCAGAAACATCAGTGATACTTGGTTCCCAGAGGGGACCACACTGTCTTTTTGGACAAGAGAGGTAAAGAAAGATGGGGCAAGGATTGCTGCTTTCATGTCTTTTTGTGTAATGACACTCTTTGGCTTAAGGTATCACTATGCAGCGAATACAATAATAGCAAACCTAACAACATAAGTATTCGCTCAAACTAATTAATTAGGCACCAGAATTCCATGGTGTTGGTATCAAATGTTTTCTGTCATCAAATTTCAAAAGAATGTTTATCTTATTTCTATACAAGAATAAGAAAATGCAAAGAGCATAAATATTTTAAACTGCATGTAATTAAAACTTCATGTGTTTGGCATGAAACCACTCCAGCAAAGACGGCCAACTGTGTATTGGTTATACTGCCAATGTGTCCCCCTTTCATGTGAACAGCTGGGGAGTAATTGTGCGCCACTGTTTTTGCCACAAAAAATTTTCGCAGCATGCTTGTGTAAGTAATGAAATCTCATCATTTGTACCACAGCATTAATATTAAAAGCACAATGTGAAACATTCATCAAGGTCCTGTCCACCACTCCTTTTTGGTGCCCATTTTTTTTTTCTTTTGGGAATAGCATAATTCTGCAAAGGAAATATTAAAATGCCCTGCCTGACTGATGGTATCAGAGTGATGCTTTGCATGAGAATAGGAACAAAGGGCCGAAATAACAGAGGGAATTAAATGATGTTGTAATGAAGACTCACTGTAATATGCAAGAATCAGCCTGATGGTGCTGATGGTCCTTTCATTTAATTTAAGCAGCATAGGACAAGTTCTGCTCTCAACTACATCAATCCAATACTAATTAAATTAATAGGACAAAACAGAACTCGACTCTTCATTCCTATTGGAAGAAATACCAGAAACTGGAGGGGGAAAAAAACTCCCAGGTATGTATTATTTTTGTTCAACAATAGGTTTAGTATCAAATGTCAAGTGGCCTTGGGATATTTATACCCCTTAAATATGAGTCCCTGGAGGTCTCAGAAACCAAGTGACCACATGCAGATACTCACAATGTGTTCCACTGTCTAGTAGCATTGACTGCAAATATGCCGTTTACCCAAAATGAATACTAGAATAATTAATTGACCTGAGGAAATGCATTTTTGCAGGTTTTGTTTTATCTTTTCTTCACAGTGCCTGAGATAAGTTTCCACCAAAGTCACATGGGCCAATATAAATAGCTTCATTTTCTTAATTGTAATAATAATTAGGAATTCCTTAGTTACTAGTCTCATTTGGATTACAAATACACCTCATTCTAGGCCTCTAGCCATAATTTCTGTCTCCATCCTACCATGTATTTCTTCTGTTGCAGCCTTTAAGGCCAATCTCAATACTTCTAACCACTAGCAGCTAATACAATTGCACCGAATTGCTGAAAGGCAGCCAGTAGACTAGGATTTTTTTCCAGTCCCTGTTCACTGTTAATTACAAAACTCAATTTCTATAGGCTAAATTATTCCTAATAGCCCTGATCCAAGGTCCATTCAATTTGCAGAGCTGCATGCAGCCATTTTATTATTTTTACTAGTACAATTATTTTCTTTCATCTACACAATGAGCCAAGGTTAAGGTCAATGGCATACAATTTGCTTTAACTCCACTATAATAAGGTCAAATGCAAAATGATTCTGTGGTATATTTTAATAAATTCATTTTACACAATAAAGTTAAACTGATTAGGATAATGCAGCACACTAGTTTTGCACACTTTGCTCATACTGAAAATCAGTTTGTGCAGTCAAGTTATAAGTTTGGACTGTATTGTTATGAAAGCTAATCTAGGCTTCAGGCACATATTGCAAGCGCAAGCACAATCACAGCTCAATACAAAAAGAATGGTGTTGGTCTTATCATTATATCCCACCAAATCAGTAAAATTATTTAAACCAGTGCTTTATTCTAAAGTAACTGCAATCCATAATATTTTCATAAGTAAAAGAATAATGATATTTTATTGTGGACTTTAATTCTAAAGAGTGTGTATTTTGTCTTTAATATTTATTATGGAGTTAAACATAGAAATTGTATAACATTAGTTTTTCATCTGGGAAACTGATACTTACCTCTTTCAGTAATTAAAATCAGCACGCATATGATACAATTTGAAAAACAATGCTTTAATGATGTGTTCTTTTACTCTGAAATTAATACCTGGACATGTGATTTGATAATATATGTACCATTAGACTGTACATATACAATATATTATGCTCTCACAGAAGTTATCATGATAAAAATCAATGTAAACACGTATTAAACAGCTAAGGCTATTCACTGTCATTATCCATGATGAAGTACCCACTGATGCTAACCTAATAAAATAATTACATTTGCTGAATTTTCTTAACTCTTTCATCTTGTGAACAAAACGGCCTTCGGTTTTTATACTGAGGGCAGTTTGATCCAGTTTGTCTCTTAGAGAGTTTGCTTGTCCGATTCCTTGAACTGGGAGTTAAATTATTTTTAAATTAATAATTATTTAATATTTGTTTTATGATAAGTGCATATAAAGTGCTCAAGTTAACTTGTTTTATATTTTGCATGGTATATCTAGGATTACTGAGAATTGCTATAAATCTGTACTGTGAGCTACAGGTTTCCCTGAAGTATCATATAGCAAAGAAGAACTTTCACAGTTTTAAGGCAGTTCACTGTATTTGAATGCACATAAAAATAAATTAGATTGGGTTTTTAAGTACTCTTATTTTGCAAAAGATTATTCAGATTGACTCAGTGTATATTGTCATTTCTTTGTCTGTACTGATTTTTTTTTTTAAATGCATTGGAAAAGCATTGATATTATTGGTCCAGTTTTACTAATGAGGAATTATAATCCTTCATGTCCTCTAGAATGATCTCAGTTTTGTAAAAAATACATTCATCTGTCCTCTTTCTTCTGACCAGTGGTCCAGTTTATAAATCTTGTATCAAAACTGCCTTTACACAATACTAAATCAGCAGATGGTAAAACAGCCATAGTGCAAAGACAGGATTGTGTAAGACAATTTTCCTGGTGAACAACAAACTTAGTTGGATTTGACTTATCAGCTGTTATTCCTCATAATTTTCTCAGTTGAACCATAGTGACCTGAAATCACCATGGTAGCGGCTACTTGGTTCACATGAAAATGGTATAGGCTCAGAATACAAGTGCCAAACCCTTCTCAATTACTAAAGAAAACATAAAAAAAGAAACATACAGCATGCAATTACTCACAGGACTGTGTTATCTGATAGAAAAAAACCTTCTTCATCTTGTCCTGTACAGTAAACTATGACATTCTTCAGTGCACTGTTCAGAAATAATTCTGGCCCATGAGAGACCTTCATCAGTACCAAGTATAATACTTAAATAATGTAAGAAATTATGATGGAATAAATAGAAAAAATAAATTTCTAATTCTGATTTTTTGATCAGAAAACAAATTGCTACTAATACAGATAACACTGAGCTTCTGTTTCCTACACTCTGTGGACAAACCTTTTGGATATTTAGAAAGATGTGTGCGGAACTGTATAAATACAATTTTCAGAAAAATAAAATCAGGCTGAATATATTCTTTAAGAAACTTAACGGTTGCTTGGGAGACAGCTATGTTCATTAAATTTACAGCATTTTAATATCAATTCTTAAGACATTGAAATACTAAGCACCATGGGATTCATGTGCAAATCAAATTGCTTCATTAAGAAAATAGAAAAACCTGATTTTCAGAACTTCTGGGAGAACGATATCACACAAAATAAACCAGAACTAATAAACTGTTTCTATCTTACTATATTGGAGTAATATTTGTGCAGCAAATGCTTACCAAGCTTTAATACAGCCATTTTTGATTTTTGACTCTTGGGGGCCTGCAGTGGATTTTTATTTTGTTTTCAAATTCTACTTACAAAACGTCAACTCATGTGAAAGAGTATGTGCCATCCCAGTTCAGAGGCAACCTCCAGGCTTTCAGCATATCTAGCCCAATTTCACAGAAACAAAAGGCTAGAAAATATTCCACATTAGTAGCCATACAAGGAAAGCTTAACATTGTTGAAGACTATTTTTAATTTTTTCCTCAAAAGGTTATATTGTCTTTCAGAGTAATTTTTTAGCCTTTTCGTTAGATAGTCTTTGCAAGAAATTCTTATGATCTGGAGTTGCTGATACAGCTAAAGGATATTCTATATATTTAGATTCTGCCTGACTTGCTCCTCTAGGCTTCCCTAGCCAGAATGTTAATGTCACTAAGAAGGGAATAATGAATGTTTTTGGACTTGCTCTAAATAATAAAGCAGAAAAACTGAAAATATTGAAATGAATACAGAATCCTTATGAAGCCTGGAAGAAAACATGCACCAAGCTTGCTAACTTTTCCCAACACATTTGAAGAGAAATACCTGAACGTGCAAGAGTCTAAATATCTAGAAAAGGCCTCCTCTTTTTTAAACTAAGTTATAATTTGCCAGACTAATTTTGCATCAATTAATCAACAAACAGCATCACTGCACTTCTTATCTTTACGCTCCATAGTTTAGACAAGAAATATCTGTTTCCAGGCTGAGAAAAGATGAAATAATTAATACAACAGTCTGAATCAGCAGAGGATATCTAAGGTTATCTGGTCTATGGAAGTCCAAAAGGAGGCTTATGCCAACCCTGATCTTTCTTTTGGGTAGATCCCAGCTCTTTCAATGAGGAACATTCATTTGCTAAAATGTTTGGCAGTAACATACATGTAGATAACTTCAGGACCGATTCCAGGTTTAGCTATTGGTTAGCCACACACTCAGCACATCCTGTGTTCTGACTACTGATATATTACTGCTATAATTCAGAAGATCTCTAGTTGCATAATAAATAACAACACTCTTCACATGGAAATACATCAGCAGAGAGCACCATAATACACCAAAATAT
The DNA here is from genome assembly GCA_013397515.1 of Upupa epops. Classification (NCBI taxonomy): domain Eukaryota; kingdom Metazoa; phylum Chordata; class Aves; order Bucerotiformes; family Upupidae; genus Upupa; species Upupa epops. The sequence goes on along the minus strand of VZRI01007018.1, from coordinate 597,928 downwards.
GACAAGGACATAGTGTAATTTTCTCTAAACATCATACTGTCTTAAATCAGATATTCTATTCTCCTTTCCCAGAAGACTCTTAAACAATTTGATAATTATTTTCTTCCCAGAAACATATGGTAATACAGGTTGCTAATATAGCTTTTGTTGTATTTACGGTAAATTAACATACTAATTACAAGAATTTTCATAGAGAAACAATACAGGGTGTTAATTATCATGATTGTGTTTCTTCTAATTTTATTGAAATGGTAAACAAATTGTAAATAAATGGCACATGAAATGTGCTACTGAATGCAAAGTATCTTTAAGGTGAGACTGGAGAAATTAGAGACAATCAAGGACAGAAGTGGCGAATTTTGATGCAGATGCTCAAAGACACAAGACTGAGAGTAGATCCTTTTGTTGACTTTTACAGAAGGCAAAAAATGGAAAAAAGGCTCTAAAATCTGTCTGCCATGCATTTTAGCCAAGCATTTTAAGCCAGCATTACACACAAGGCTGAGTTGCAAACAGCTATCTACTAGCGAGTCTTTGCCTGGATGCATTCTGGCCAGCAAAAGAACTCTTTCTTCAAAAATACTCCAAAAGTTGTGTCAGTATAACAGAGCAGTATCACTTTTTCTTTCCCTTTCCTGCCTTTCTCTGTTTACTTCCTGGTAGAGGTCCATGGGGTAGCATTATTTTTCTTGCTAGTGACCACAGCCAAAGAAACAGACCATGCCCCTGATTAGCAGACTTGAATGATTTTAGAGAGGGACATTTTCTTGTAAGAAATCACTGTAGCATGACATAGAGAAGAGGTTTCCTGCCTTGAGCTGAGGAAGTCTTGCAGAGCACTGCACTTCACTGGAAATGTGCATGCTGTAGGAATATTTGCACAGGAGTGTTTTCTAAGTGGTATACAAAATGAGGATACAAGGCTACTCTTCGGGGTATTTCAGCATACCCAATGCATACAGATATAAAAGGGTCTTTGAACCCTTTCTCTACTAGGAGGAGTAAGAATTGCTGATATTACTTTTTTTTAGTTATGCCATAGTTTTCTTTAGTTTTCTTTATGTCTATTCCCTCTGAACAAACACAACTCAGGGCAAACACTGTTGGCCTTGTATAAAAGCCACTGATGTCACTAACATTAAAGCTATGAGTGAAACATGTAGGATTGAACCTACTGTCAACTGGCGTTAAGTGCTATCCACTAAAGGGATTTATTTTTTTGTACCAATTTTTAATGCAAGATGATGAGTACTTTAATTATAGGATATTTTTTATAGCCTGTTTTAGGTACACTGTCATAAAACTTGGCAGACACAAATGGAAGAAATCACTGATAATAATATGTTATGAAAGATCACTATGTTCTTTACCATTGCAATAGACTATTGACCTTTTTTTAAAGGAAAAAGTCACTCCACCCCCCACCCCCTAATTTTTTACCTTTTCTGGAGCAGAATCAACACGGAATTTTATATGAACTGAAAGCCCTAATTTTACTGTTCCACCTCTTCCCAACTTCCAATTATCTTTATGTTTGTTATAACTAATTTAACGGATGCCTGTACATATCCACTGTCTGATTTTACTTATCCTTAAGCTAATAACTTGTTCTTAGTATATATCTATGCTACAAGGAAGAAAGACAAAAAAATAGATTCAGAGAAAGTCAGGATGTTTATGAGTTGGTTATTACAGGTAGTATTGTTATCCTGGAGTTCAACAGCAGTTAATTCATTTTTCATTAGGCTATTCTGGACGTCTTACTACATGGCTAGGCATCTACACTTAGCTTGTAGGCCACTTATTTTCAGCTTACATATAGCTACAGAACTGTATTATCATACATTCTATGCATTATGGTTCAATGAAATACAAGTTAGTGGTTTTGAGCTGTTGCTCATAATTACTTTTTGCCTAAATATGGTTGAGGAATGTGATCTTTCCTGTATGTAGGAAAGATGGATGCTTAATTTCAAATATTGACTACAATCTATTGTAGTAAAAGTGGCTATGGATGTAACCCATTTAAATTGTATTGAAATAAATAGAAAAATTTCCTAAAATCTAAAAATAAAGATCATATGTAGATTCCAATAAAATTTATCATTTTAAAGGGCAACTTGGTGAATCACATTGCTTGCAGGGTCGGTTAAAAGAGTAAATACAGGCAGAAGAGAGTAAAAAATAATATTTGGCTTTGTAGCATTCTCTAAAATTCATTCTTTAAAAGTCATCAACATTTTATTTTAAGAACCAGTAATAAGAAAATCTTCCATCCAAAACTCCTCTCTGGAAGAAATAAAATTAAAAAACACACACAATTTTTATAGGTCTACAGCTTACCATAGAAGTTCTGATTAAAGCTGAGTAAATCCACAGGGTAAAGGAACAGTATCATCTAAGTCTTACAGGTCTATAGAGAACCTGGTCAACCCTAAGTAAAGCAACACGCACATGGTGTTAATGGTCAGGAAGGGCAGATACACATCTACAGCTGTTCCTCGCTGTCAAACAGGTGTTTCAACTTCTATTTGATGGTTGGCATTTGTTTCCCTCTGTTTTTACTCTCTTCCTCACAAAACATTACCCTTGCAATACACTTTTGATAGGCTACAGGGGGACTATCACAAGAAAAGCAGGTTTCTATTTAGTGGAGAAGCATGGCTGGCATGTGTGCATGCACTTTACAAAAGCTGCAGGAAGAAGGGTTGAAGATCCCAGTGTGTGCTTGTAAGGTTAAATTTGGTGTAGAGGATGTGAAGAATTAGTTAGCAATAAGATAGACTTGTTACCAACTAGATAGTTCTGTTCTAGGAGCAGTTCTTTTGTCAATGACCAGCAACCCTCTTCCCCATCTAACATATTGCTTGGAGTCCAAAATCAAAGTCTAAATACCAGTTCTTATTTAGATAGACTGGAATCACCAAGGAATGTCCCCCAAACCACAGTATAATACACTGACAGGTAGAAGAAAGAGATCTGTTTTCGTTTGTGAGTGACATTACCAAGAAAAGATGTTCTCCCTAAAAGTGCTGAGTAAAACCTGGCACAGTAACAAACTCAACTGTATAAAACCACTAGTTCCAAGTACAGTAGTGAATGAAGACATGAAGGCATTATGCTCTTTTGTGTATTTACAAAAATTACTTGGGACATATTTTTAACTGATACTCTTTTTTTAATGCATCGGGATGGTGCAAAGTGTATAGGACACATATCTCTCTCATGCTTTACCCATCATCTGAATGCTTCCTTCTACATATTATAGGATCAAACCTTGCACCATCATTCATCTTACTCAATATCTTCATTTTACTTTATGCACCACAGCTCTGTAAATGGTAGGCAGCCAAACATATGCTTTTACCTCTTAATCCATTTGTTTTCTCCTCATACATCATAAGGCTTTGGCCAGATTTCATATCACTCTCATTATTCAGGGCCTAATCCCAAGAAACCAGCTGACACAGAGCCTTCTACTGTTCAAAATCTACATTGAAGAATACAACGTGCAAGACTTACATGGCCATCTTCACCTCAAACCGTTTCAAAAATTTACTGAAGTGTGAACTTTCTGAGACCTTGTGGTCTGTATTTAATTAGTCTCTTCTTTCCCAAATGCTGTTCTGTAATTGTTACAGTCTGTTCCTGAGAAGCACTGTGCATGAGTTTTCAGTTTGCTTTCAAAATTAGTGAGTGTAATTCTTTTATCTTTAGCTATATCAATAAGAAATAATTGGCTTACGCCTTGTCCACAGTCTACACTCAAAACAGGAATTTCTGCTAACACAGTGTAACTATTGTAGATTTTTCTTCATGTTTCAGGGACTCAGGCATAATGTGCAAGGAAAAATATTGTTATGCAGTTACAAACTTTCATCTTACGATTTCTTTGATGAAGATACTTGTAAGAGTATTCAATTACTCTGTTAGTGCCCCAGACTGAATAATCTTTATGGGAAGACTGGTAGAGGCATTAAAGAAAGTAGTACTGTGCCCAGCACCTACAAAAAATACAACATGTGAGTTCAGAGGCACATCTGCTGAGATATATTTGTTTGTCTAAGGTAAAGTGATAATGGCTTCACAAAAGTATGCCAGACTATGGTACATGCTCATGTTCTCTCTCATTTTCATAATCTTTTCTATTTTAAGTGGGGTACAAATTAAATTGATAATTCCCGGACTTTCTCCTTACATTATAAAGTTGTTTTCATTCTAAAATTAGAGAAAATTTGACATTAGAAGGGTTTATGAAAAAAAAAAAAAAAACTGAGTGAAAAAATATCCTTTGCACTCTTTAATCTGTTTCCATGTAGAGAGCATGACATACCATTGCATCCCATAATCTAGGCGTCTTGACGAGACAGTATCTTTTATGCTGCACCTAGAGCAACACCTCTTTTCTGCTTAAAGCCTTATTTATGTGGTCCTGAGCTACAATTCTTACAATGCTATGAAAATACAGCATACATTTGTTTTGAACCACTTAAAAAAGTCTTGTGTCATTTTGATATAATGAATCATTTCCATTTGGACTGAATCACTGCAGAACACTTAGCTAACATTGACATTTTCCAGGAAAAAAGTTGTTTTTCTTTTAACTAGACACAGCTACCTAACAAGCTCAGCCCAGTAGCATACTGTGCAGGTAAAGAACAGAGCCATCTGGCTTCACACATACAATAAAATCACAGCTTTTACATAGAAATAAATTTACCCTTTGACCCATCTATTTGCAGGTTGCTATTTTCTGGCATTTATTTGATTTTTAATATAGAATGGAATAAATGGAAAATGAAAATGAAAGAAATAGGAGTATGATATCAATCATGCAAATGTCCTTTCAATGAAGTAATTATAAGCATATCACTGCTAGGCTTTGTTAACAGCATAGCACAAACCAAATAGAGTTCATTTATAGTAATGGTTATGTTTATTAAATTCTATTCTTCCTAAAGAGAAATGTTCTTAATCAAGTCACTACTGAAAGAGTAAGACTAAACTAAATGTAAGTTCTTAGCCTTTAATGGTCTAGCTGTGAAAAACAAGCTCTTCTGCAAAAAGTGGGCAACTAGAAGGATTTTTTTATTTATATTTTGATTAAAATATTCCAAGTCAGGTGGTTAAAATTATTTTTATGTACTTTACTGGGGACCTGGGTTCTGTTATTGCACAATGAATTAGATGACTCTTTTGACTTCATGACATGAATGACCGTGACCTGTCAGGTTAATGCAATACATATAGCAGACAATGAATTTTTAACATAGCTATAATGAATAGTAGTTCAGAAGCAGTCCTTCTGAACCTGTGGCAAAGAATATTACAGTTATATAATCACCAGTGTAAAGCTGTAATTTCTCATTTGACAACACAACTCTTAATGCAATCAACATTCTTAATATAAAAATTAATGCTTGGGGCAACCATTGGGCAAACAAAGATGTATGAGTGCTTATGAGTTCTTTCCAGAAGAGATATCTACAGAAATAAATCTGAAAGAGGCCTTTAAATATGTGATGAAATTGGCCTGAGATCTTTAGACAGCAGCATCAGTGAATGTCTTTCCTAGAACATACTATTTAAGATTGGGTTATTTTAGTTGATGCTAATTTGTGTGGTTTTTAAGGAACAATGGCTTCTATTCCAGCCTTAACAAGCAGGTATATTTTCTTATGGACACAAAATCCCTTGTTGCAATTGAAATACAGTTCTCATTGTCCTATTGTACGGAACATGTAAAACTGTTATAATGTATTTGCTTTATCCTCATGTAGAAAAATCATCTCTTGGAATTTTTTCTTTATTAAAGCAAAAGTATGTTTAATCAGCAGTCTATATTGTCAACTAACAAAGTAACTTCCAAATTCTGGACTATTTGGCTATATCTCTCTTGAAGTAGATAGTGTTATAAACTCCAGACTGCCATAGTTAAGATGGAAAATACGTACGAATCTTCTGCATATCCCAGAATTGTACCTTGGGACATCAGGTTTTTTTCCAAGCAGTACAGCTTCATTAAATGTAAATATTATCCTTTAGAATATCACATGATAGTTAAATACCAATTACTACTAGACATAGAGTTTCCAGAACTTAACTTCTAAAGCTCTTGGGACAGTTATGCCTATAATATCATGTACACCTTTGAGTATCATGAGTGGGTTGGAACGTCCAACCTAAGCCATTCTGTGATTAAGTCATGTATTAACAACACAAATTAGTATAAAGAACCTTGCAAAAGTACTTCTTTAAGCACTCTGAGTGGGCACGGCTGCTGGTTTATCACTTAATGCAGCTAATCCAAGGAACAGGAGCAGGATGGTGCAGAATAATCAGAAAGCTCAAGAACAGATTCTAACAAATAAATATTCTGGGAACATGGAGTAAACTTTCACCTTTTTCCACTGAATATTGAAGAAATGCCTTCTGTCTAATCCTGCATGCCCCACCTTCTGGTTTCAAAGACTTTAATGAGAATGGTGAGTTTAAAAGGTGTGGACAAATAGCTGAAAAGTAGCAAGGAGAATTGTGTTCAAATGACTTGCAGCTGGGGCATCAAAAACACATATGGCAATCTAACTATTGGTTAGCTTAGTATGTTTGATATGTAACATAGGCCGAATAAAGGACTCAGAGACACTGTATTGAGCATGCTTGAGATACCTGCCCTACTGCAAGAAAGGTCTAAACACAGTGGAAGACTCATGCAAGAATCACAGTATCACAGTAATGGTAAAGTTGGAAAAGGCCTTAAAGATCATCCAGTCCAACCTAAAGCCAAATAAACAAAGTATTTCTAACATCTAGATCATGCCACTCAGCACTTCATCCAGACTAACCTTGAACATCTCCAGGGACGGTGATTCAACCACATTGACAGAGCTAAATCCGTGTTGGCTGGGCTTAATCACTGATATATAGGGGAAAGAGGCTTCTTGAAAAGCTTACTTGTTAGCAAGAAACAAGCTCTGCGATGCCTGCATCCCCATTTGTGAGCCTCTGCCAAGTAGTGGCTGTAAAGATCCCCCAGGTTGTGGGGTAATAAGAATAAATGTATTCTTTGCATTTCAGCCATGGTTATTATTCCTGCATCCTGCCTGGGTTGGCTAACGCAGAAAGTATGAGAATGAGACCTTTAGCTGGAACATTAACAATGAAAACCCTTACAGAACAGCATGCTGAGTTTTCACATTGTAGTAACAAAATATGAAGATACCACATAACCACTCAATGTTTTCCATTTCAGTCTTGGGAAACTTCAGTAGCAAATACTACATGATTTAGCTCAGTGATGACAAGGTTAGAAAGGGATATGTCTCTTGAGTATTGGCATCCTGCATGCAATTGCAGACAGGAACTTTGTGGTGTTGGGCAAAATGGGTGTCAGATGAAATAACCAAATATAGAACATCAGAATGCATATGGTCTGAATAATACACTAATGCTTTCTCTAGGGTTCTTACATATACAACAGTGGCATTTTAATCCTATTTTGTCAAATTTAAAATGGATTTTTTACTTGATAGATTGCAGTAAATGCTTTTTTAATCTTGGGATTTTTTTAAGAGCAAAGATTAACAGTAAACCTCAATACCTAGGAAAAGACTTTACTACTTTCTCTCTGATTTCTGTATCAGGTAACACACATATGCAGAAGGGCTTAAGTGCATAACTCCTATTACAGTTCTGGGACTAATATATAATGCACACTGCTTTGTGATGTGACTAAAACAGGGAAGGTTTATGTTCTTGATATAGTGACATTTTGCTAGGAAGAACAGAAGACCATCTTACAGTGAAACTGCTCAACCTAGTTCTACTTCATATGAGCTAGCTGTGTAAATAGTGGTTATTTTTCTTTTTTTAGTGACCCTGGTTTTGTTACAGGAGTCTTTCCTAACACACTACTGCAGCTTCAAATTAATAGGTGATGTGAAGAAAATTAATTTTACTGTCTGGATTGAATGAGTCTTAATACTTTTTTATTTAGTGCTGAACTGAATATGATTTAGTACTACAATTTTAAGTTTCTACAAAAAGGCAGTGAACTGAAATTAAAAGATACACATGCACATTAAATAAGATCTGGAGAAATAAAGGATCCAAACACCCGCAAGAATAATTGGGAAATAATTTTGCACCAGTAGAGAAGACACAGTTCTTCCTAGTATGTATGTTCTTTCCAAGTCTGAAGAAAACCTTTTTTCCATAATCAAAGCATAAAAATGGCCCTTAACTTACAGGTTAAGGCAGCTGGTTTGTGTATTACTGAAATGGAGCGAAATGCATCAATAGGAGGTTTTAACTGATGTTTGCTACATTGATATACTACTTTATCTTTCTACAGAGACAGAAAATCAAAGTGGCTGAGGTTACAGACAGAAGAGTAGGTATGGAAGGAATTTTCAGGTAGTGACCCTGAATCAATGCACACGTGAGTGTTTTTTCCTTTTCTCTTGGAAAAGGCCTAGAACAGAGACATGAAACAATATCACCTCCAAACTTTTCTAGGACTTCTTTTCAATATAAATGAATTTTAAGTATATATACATACACTCACATATTTTATAACTCTGCTATAAATCTGTTGAACTAGAAATAGTTAAGATGCAACAAACAGGATGCAAAATTGCACAGCAAGTAGTACAGCTAAATAATTTTCTTCTCATTACAATTGATTAGCACCATGTCTTTCATCAGACACTATGTCTCTTCTAAAGAGCAGGAAATTAATAAAATGTTCTAATATAAAAGTCTGATCATATTCCAAATTTAATCTGCATCCATCTGTATGTTCTTTACATCTCTCTCATTCCACAGCCCTCTGTAGTGTCTCTGTATAGATGAAGGAATTGTGCTGTTGCTATTTAAGCTCATTCGATCTCCACTCATTTAGATAAATCTTTCTGGCAAGAGCAAGAAGGATTATGTATGTTTCCAAACTATACAGCATGATAAAGTTTTTATTGGATTTTTCACATCCTGTAACATTAATTCAGCAGGAGGAAGATAACAGAAGCACTACCTGTGAAACTTTTATATAATTATTCTTTAAATCAATTTAACAGTTATTTTATTGAAAAAAACTGAAAAAACCCCACAAAAATAAAATTCTGCTTAGTGAATGCAACATTAAATATTTTTATTTTCCTAAATAATGTTTAGGAACAATTTTTTAATGGAGAATTTTACATCAAGCTGTAATCCTCATTCTCCATTAAAGTTATAAATGCTAATCATCCCCCTTTTGTCTCACTGCTTATAAAGTGGTCTTAGTTATGTTCTCTGGAATAAAAACCATATAAAATAAGATCATCAAGACCATATTCTTCCAAAGTTTTTCTAAAAGAATAGTGTTTCCTTTTAAACAGAGTGGAAACTACAGGATATCATAACTTGTTTCAAACTTGTAGTTCTCATATCTTTCCCCACCCCCCCAGTAGTTTTCTTCTACTGCCCTTATAGAAATAGTAGAGAGAAAATACAGATTGGTGCATAGGCATTTACTGTTTGATATTGAAGAAGGCTAAATTTGTTTATATGTCACACTTGAAAAGTTATTGTCTGATGTTAAAGCCATAAAAGAGTTCTGTGGTAAAAAAAAAAAAAAATCCTCTCCCACCAAGGTGAAATAATCCGAGTTTTCTCTACTGAACCTCACGTGCTTCCCCCTCATTATTTTCCCTCTCGGAAGAATAGTTCTATGTTTTGCAGCCCAAGTTAGATGAGGAAATTAATAATCTTTTCATGTACATATTATTTAGCCATTCTTAATTTACTTGTGTATGCTACTGTTCATCTGGGTGCCATGATTTTTGCTCAGAAGTATAAATGTAAAGGCCAATATCTTGCATAAATTTAATATTGATTCACATATAGTCCTTTCATATTTAAAAGGTATCATATGTCTTTGACCTTCAACTTTCTTTCCTCAGTGAAACAAGATTGATTCTCTAATTACAATACAAATATTTTATCTATGATTTTGTTCAAGCATCAATATGTTCAGCCACTAAGAAATTAGAAAAGGGTCTACCTTGAAGTTATTTGTATTGATTAATTTACCTGAAATATGGAGAGAAAAAAGGAGAAGGGAACAGGAAGTGAATCCTTTCTGGGCTTTTCTTAGTGGTTACCACACTTGATCTCCACAAAAAATTCCCAGAGCTGATGTGAAACTAATGGATCTCCAATTTCCTGTTGTGTTTGCTGCTTATTTTTCCTCACATATTAGAAATGCTGTGGCCTCTTTCTAGTCTTTAGATCACATAAAACTGTCTGTTGCCATTTTAGTCTCACTTGCTCCTACACTAGTTTTTTACAGCAGAAGCATACAGTTCCTTTGTTCCCACTATTTTTTTTTTCTTAACACTTTTGAGTTTTATATCAATTTAGGAACCATTTCAAGTGTTATTCTACGATCCTTTTGTCCTCTCTGTCAGTATATATCTTACTTCTGATTTAATCCTATTAATGCCAACAGAAAACACATACAGTGTTGTCATTTCAGATTATTAGAGATAAATCATTTCTAAGTGTATTAGGTGCTGCTGTAGAAACTACAATGGAAAAAGAAACACTTGGGTTTTTTTTTATACACAAAGAGAAAAACTAAAGAATAGCTTTAGATCAGGCTGTAAACAGAGAAGAATATATATTGTCAGTTCAGAAACGTGTACTAGAGATGAATGCATTAACTGTGTTCCTCCATATAATTCTAAAAGATGAATTTTCTTCGTACACTGAGAGCACACCTCTTATTTTCATTATTATTTTACCCTTTCCTCCTTGTTCAAGAACCGTTTATCCAAACTCTGATATTCAGGGAACAAACTGGTTGCCAAAGGAAGCATTTTCCCCTCAATTAATAAAATGACCATATTTTCAAGCTACTCAGAATACTAAATTCCTTCCACAATGTAAATAACACCATTCTCAACGTACAATGCTTATCAATGCAGAAAATGCTATATGAAGAAATGAATGGCCCCTTAGTTTAACACCAAAATACAGCTAAGCAATTTTATAAAATCAATAGTAATTTACTGTAAGTGTGTCAGTGTTAAGAACAGTTTTCTTTTTGTTTAAATGAGAAAAATGAGAACAAATCCTAAGAGGGGGAAAAAAAAGATCAGCATTCAGTTCCCTGAAGAGGTTTTACAAGAGCTCCTGGGATTTTTATTGCAATGCTCACGAGTTCATCACTATTTATATATTATCAAGAGAATATTTTCAGCATATTTATTAAGAGAAGAGTCTGACCATATTGGCCCACTGATCCTAATGTGCCACATGCATTCATCAAGTGTAGCTGGAATCACTTGGCTGTTGACCTGATCAGCTGCAATTCTAAGGCTTGGTATGGACTCCAGCTGCATGTCTTAGTTACTAATTGCAAATGTGATTTTGCTGTGTAACATGGTTTGAATCTCCTATACATGTGTTTTCAAAGCAGTTGCACTTCAGTGCTTCAGATATTTGAATAACATGACTACAAAGACATACTGACTCAGTCTTTTGATTCCCCAAAACCAGCACCTGGAGCACAACACAAGCAATACTGAGAAAGTTCATATTGATTTTGAAGTGGATGGTAATGAAATCCTAGAAAAAGATGTGAAGTAGATATATAAGCCACTATCCCCTCCCATACCTAGTGGTTTTTGGAGAGATAATGATTTCTTTAAATCACAGAATCATCAGTTGGTAGAGATCTAAAGAGATCATCACGTTCAACCCCACCAAAGCAGAACTGCCTGAAGCACATTGCACAGGGCTGCATCCAGGTAGGATTTGAATATCACCAGAGAAGGAGCCTCCACAAGCTCTCTGAGCAGCCTGTTTCAGGGCTTTGTAACTCAAGCTTTTTCACATAGTCTTTACATGTTGTTATGCAATACTGCTTAATAATTCCTCATAGGGAATATTATGGGAGATAGAGTCCTTGAAAAGTAGGTTTGAATCTCAAGGAGAGTTTACTGTCTGTAGTTCTGCTTGCTAACTCCATTTCTAAATGACTCTGTCTCGTGAATGGCATCCCATTCCAGTATTTCCCCAAGGCTTACTTAGCATCCTCAAATCAGTAACCTACAGCTAATGAACTGCTTGTTCACCTCTGTGTTTGCAAATTCACACTTCTTGGTGGACTGCCATTTTACTGTAGGTAGAACAGAAAAAATATACAGGTATGTTTTTTCTGGTTTTTTTTGTTTTCAGAATACCTATGATACTGCAATGGCCAAGAAAAAAAAGAATTTCTCAAATCTATATTTAGCTTACAAATAACAAGGTTAATTTTTTTTATTTTGCATTTTTGACAAATTTATTTCTTATTCTGCAAATCAGTAAGATGTATTTTTTTATATATATAAAATTACATTGCTTTGTTCAGGTATTATAGATACCATGAGTCATCTCAGATAATAGAGCATAAATCCCACTAGTCATCCAGAAGCAAAAAGTTCAAAAGAGACTATTACTTGCAAGTGAGAATTTTGAGAAACAATTTGTCTTGCACTGGACTGTAGTGGGTAAGATGAAGGTTAGTGTCATTCAGTAGCAAAAAAGAGGAAGAGCTTTTTCTCTGAAAGTACAGAAAACACAATGGTAGGTATCCACTTCATCAGAATTGGTTTGTTGGAAGGATGTAACTAAGTATCACAGAAGTAATAATAATTTGGTTAAATGCAACCTTTCTGAAAAAGTTTTATGAAGGTTTTCATACCTTCATAGTAGCTATGGCTGATAGCTGAACAGCACGGCAAAACAGCTTTTATTGCTATCTCCAGAAAGACGATCATACTAGTTTTGTATTAGGCATAATACACAAATTAAGGAAAAATGAAAAGGAATGCAAATTAGAACTTCTGAATATTTTTTTGATGATGGAAACAAAATTATTTCAAGGTGACAATAGAACTTCATTTAAATCAAATGGCCTACTGAAACTTTTAACTGTTCGATTTTTATTTAATTTTGTAAAATCATATTCCAGCCAAAGAGATATTGTCACAAAATATTTCATGGTATTTTGAGTGGGTGGTTTTTTTTTGAGTGTTTTCCAAAAGAAGATCAGTCACTAGCTGCTCTCAAACACCAACCAACTCTCAAAGTGCATTTTTAATTCCAGCTAGGAGTTCATATCTGTCATGACTCAATTTCACTCCTTACAAGAACACATGAATTTTCACAGGTTTTTCCCTGTTTCTAATCTGTTTTAAAAATAGCCAATAGCTATAAACTTGTTTTCATTGACAGGTATTTCTAAAATCACCTGGATTTATCAAAGGGATGTTGAAAAGTCTGCAACCCAAACTGTAGTCTCCACCTTCTGAACAGCATATTGCTTCCTTCAGCTGAGTCAGGAGAATGATTCAGACTAGCACTTCTCAGCTATTGCAGTTCAAAATGAATAGGGTTAATTTCAGAAGCTTTCCTTGACAGCTGAATATAAGCTTTAACTTTACACTGCAGCAGGAAGTCCTCATGCTGCTTACTGAGCAAGATTCAATGGAGGTCAGCAACAAATCACTGAGAAAACACTTTCTCCTTAAACTGCCATAGACATCTCCTCGACTACTGGCAGATGAGAACCTCCACTGAAATTCACCTGCCAACTGAGCAGTCACCCATTTGCACCTCTTCAGTTGCATCCTGGCAAAATCCCATTTTTCTTAGCTTGCCAGCTGAATAAACAAGACAAGGACTGAATATCTAACATTTTGCTTCCACAACTGATAGGTTCATTTGATGCCACTCAAAAAGTTTAAGCTATTTGTGCATCACCAGCAGAGAAAAAGTGAAATGAATGCATGTTTAAGAAAATAGATTTTTTTACTTTGAGAAACCGGCAGCTCTTTTCTGTCTGGGAGTTTGCCAACAGTAACATCTGGGGCAAAACTGAAATACGCCATGATTATTTTGTTGAGGCAAATAACAAATAATTAATTTCCTCCAATTATATTTCTAAATCATCAACTGAGCAGCTATCCAAACCCATCTGAGACATAGAATCATTATGGAATCACTTTGGTTAGAAGAGAACTTTATCAAATCCAATCAGTAAAAAACCCATTCTCACTGTAGTACCCAAGCAGGATAAAAGAAATTCAAGCTTTACAGTAGGAATAAAGAGTTAATAAAGAAATGCAGTATAGAAAGTACTGTAAGTCTATAAATACATACCTCCTTGTCTGCCATCAGTGTCTAAATATGCCATTTCATCAGTCTGTTTTCCAGAATATTCCTGTGGTATTCATTATTTTTGAGCTGTCAAAAGCAAAGAAATAAGCAGTGAAACTCTTGTCTTTCCACTTGGTCTGCCGGAAAGGGACACTAGGTATCTCTTAGCACTTGCCTCAGCTCCTGTTGCTGTAGGATGATAAACAACATCAATACTTCTTTCCAGCCAAACAGTAAACCTCATCCCTGCACAGCTTGACGCCACCACTTTAGCTATGCCTAAATTAAATGCATTCCTAGTTTAAATACAAAGACCCTGCACAGCTCATGGAAATGAGGACAGGTGGAAGAATCCAAATAACCTGATCAGGAATGAGCTACAGCTGCAATTCAGATCAGAATTGTTGACCCCAATATGGAAGTCACTAAAGGTTCTTTCCAGAATGCCACGTATATGAAGGAGGATTACTACTTTATGGGATATCCACTTATATGGGATGCCAGGAGAAAGATACAGTTATGGATTCATTTACAGCTACCAATTAGACATTTCTAAAAGTTATACACAGAAATTATGGATGTAAACTCCATCAGTGTATTGTTTTATAAAAGGTGAATTGCCTAGCAGCAGAACAGAAAACATACACTGAAGATACTCAACAGGGTACTGTTTAGAACTTCATCTAGTCACAACAATCAGAGCCTCATCACCTGGATCAATTATTCTGTTTAATTGTATCTTTATTGGCATACGCGATCCACAGGAAAGTAAGAAATTCATGAAGAGGAGGTTAAGTGACCTGCAGAAGTCTATGTCAGGAATTCAAACGTGAGTTAAATGGAACAACATAAAGATGTTTTCTCACTCTTTTCAAAGGATTTAAGAACGAGGGGAAGAAAAGAAATGTAACATTACCCAGTTTTCTAGAAAGGCTAAATTCTGCAAAACATACATGAAGACCAAGAGAGTTTCTAAGTATGTTTTGGACATTCCTAATTCTGCAGAGGTCAGGGAGTCACTTGTTTTTGAATTAAGATTGCAGTTGAAGAGAAATCTGCAGTGGCAGCTCATCTAGCAATTACCTTCCTGATTACCTGTAAGAATAGTTAAATGATGCATCTATCTCCCATGATTGAACAAAAGGGTAGAACAAGCTTGTTTCAAGGTGAGAGAATTTGATCTCCTCCTGATCAGAGAGGGGGAGAGAGAGAGTGAGATACTTCACGGAGTATGAAATTGGTTAGGGAAATATGCCTTAAGCACCTGAAGATAGCCACAAGGGAACTAGAATGAGCTTCTTTGAATAAATCACCAGCAGTAATAGGCCTGCTTCCTTTAGCTAAATGACTTTTAGGACAAGTAGTAAAATGAAAAGATAGAATGATATTGGGGTGTAACTTACACTAACTCTCATTTAACTGAAATCAATATCCTGAATATCATCTTATACAAATATCGCTAGAAGGTTTTAATTGCTTCCTTGCCTAATGGAAAAAGGCAGAATTGTGATCTCTGTACAAAGAGCTACTGTCAAAACCAGTAGCTAGAAGGCTGCATTAACAGAAACCACTGTTCCTTGGTGACCATCTATTCTTCCTTCCCTTTAGGATTTTAGAAAAGGTACATTGGATTCATAGATGGGGCAGCTAAAAGAAGGAATTACCATCATCCACTCCAACTTCGTGCCTCCCACAGGCCAAAGAACATCACCCAGGAGTTCTTAATTTGTGCTTATAATTGTCAAGCCATAATATCTTTTAGAATGCTATCTGCTCTTGATTTAAAGACTTCAAATTATCAGGAACCGTACAAAGAAACTAAATTAAAAATTGTGCTTTAGAATAACCATTTTTTATTCAGACCATTTGTGAGCTAGAGTGTTAGTAGCTTGAGGTACAATTGTAGCCAATTATACTGCAGAGAGAGATTTATTCCTAAAGAAGTTACTGAAAACACTTGACAATTTCATAGGCAGTCAGTGTAAAGAAGGCCCTGTGGTATTACATGAGCACATCTATTTAAATGAAAAAATATTTTTTTACTGAACTGAGAAAGGCAATTTTTTGGAAACTCATGAACTCTATACATCTTATTTACATGCTTTAACTGTGGAGATGAACTATAATGATATTGTTCTATTCCTGTTAGAATATATAGGCTTCCCTGAAGTCACTTCTGATAGCTGTTGAGAGCTCTGCCTCTCTCTTCCTCTGGTTATATCATAAATGCATGCATCACTTTTCCTGTCTGACAAAGATGTTTCATGAGATTTACCATGCAGAAGTAAGAATACACTTCTTTTCCAGTAATAGCTAAGTAATCTGCTGCTTTAATTAGAAGTAAAAGTAATGCAGTAAAACTATCTACCAATTTCCATGTGGAAGCTTCATATTCACTTATCTTCACTAATATATATTCTATTAGAAGTCTGGATTAACTAAATAAATCTAAATGTTCATTATAAAACTGAACTCTCATCAGATAATAGACTATAACCACAACTGTTGTTTCATTACATATTCAGTGTTAGTAAGTGTCTAGACTTTAAAAAAATGCCTTGCGTGACTTCCTACTGAAACCTTGTAAAACATATATCCTCTGTCAGAAAGTTTTGTTTGTCTAGAAAAAAGAATTACTGCGATGCCAAAGATATTATTATAAGCATATCTTGTTAAAAAAGCAACTTAATTGATCATAATGATCTGGGGGGAAAAAAACAACCCTAAACTACTGATTCAAGACATTAACTTTGGAATGTAATTTTATTAGGTTTCAATTATTAAGAATGAAAGCTCCTGTAAAGAATACAGTGATGCCACAATGGGAGGAATGGCTGACACACCAGGGAGCTGCGTTCACATTCAGTGTGACCTGGACAGGCTAGAGAGTTGGACAAAGATGAATGTAAAGAGGTTCAACAGGATAGGTGTAGGGTTTTGCACCTGGGGAAGAACAACCCAGGTATCCCTATAGGTTAGAGTAGTGGACCTGTGGAAGAATAGCCTTGAAGAGAAAGTTCTTGGAGTCCTGGTGAACAGTGAACTTGCCATGAGGCAACAGAGTGCCCTTGTTGCCAGGAAGGTCGAAGGTGTCTAGGGCACATTAGTAAGCGTGTCACCAGTAGGTCTAGAGAGGCCATGCTACCCCTCTACTCTATCCTGATGAAGCCACATCTGGAATGCTGTGTGGAGTTCTACGCTGCTCACTTCAAGTTGAACAGAGAACTACTGGAGAGAGTCCCGCAGAGGACAATGAAGATGTTTGGAGGCTTGGACCAACTCTTATGAGGAAAAGTTGAGAAAGATGGGACTGTTTAGCTTTAAGAAGAGAAGAATGAGAGGAAACCTGATCCACATCTATAAATGACTAAAGAGTGCGTGCAAGGAGGAGGCGCCAGACTGTTTTCAGTTGTGCTCAATCATAGCACATGGTATAATGGACACAAGCTGGAACACAAGGTGTTTCCTGTATAAAAAAGGAAAAATTTTCCAGTTTGGGCCACAAAGCCCTGGAACAGGCTGCCCAGAGATGTTGCAGAATCTCCTTCTCTGGAGTTATTCAAAGCCTGTCTGGATGCAGCCGTGCTTTGGTGGTGAAGGGTTAACTTTATGATCTCTTGAGGTCTCTTACACCTCCAATGATTCTGTGACTCTGTAATACATACTATTTATTTAAAATGAAAGTTCCTTTTACTACTTTTCAAAATCAAACTATATATATCAATACAGACATTTAAATTTAAATATCTTAAAATGAACTTTGACTTGTCAGCCTTTTCCTGAAAATAATGTCAGTTTTCAACACTTTCATGATACAGGTACTAAGAAAATTAACAAGAAGATCAAAAAGTAAAGGAAAAGAGGCAATAAAATTATGGATAAGCCAGGGGTTACTGAAAGAAATTGAAGTAGAAAGTTTATACCATTTGTAAAAATGGACTAAGTACTTGGTAAAAATATGAGAGTTCTGTCTGAATGAGGTGGGTGCCCTCATGATGGAAGATAGAGAGAATTTTGCTTCAGTCTTCACTGTTAATTTAGCCTTCAGGAATCCCAGACTATGGAGGTAGGAGAGAAAGTCTGGAGAAAGGTAGGCTTTCCCTTGAATAAAAAAGACTGCTTAGAACGACTGTTTTAGAGATCATTTGGGCAAAACCTGACACTTGTAGATCCATGGACCCTGATGCTATGCACACATGAGTCCTGAGGGAGATAGCAGAGGGCATTCCTAGGCCACTATCATCTTTGAAAGGTCATGAATAGCAGAAGAGGTGCCTGAGCACTGGAGAAAAAACAGTATCACTTCAGCCTTCAAAAACGGCAAGAAGGAGGACCCAGAAAACTACATATGAGTCCCTGTGGTAACTTCCATCCTGGAAAGTAGTGTAGAAACTTCCCCAGTCACTTCCACCCCTGGAAAAGTGCTAGAACAGCTCAGTGACAATCAAAAGCATAAAGACAGTGATGCCAGAAGTGACGGAAAGGTAACCTGCTATAATGTAGACATACCTTGAGAGAGTTTTCAGATTTCTCTGTCCCATAAACCTCTACAACACAAGTAGTACAGACTTGGTATGATACGTAACATCAAGCTTCTAGCTTTTATAAAGGAAATCTGGTCTGAAGATCAGATGAGATCTTTGTCTCAAAAACTTTTAGGCATTATAGAACTGAAGATTGTATCTTTTCTCTTTCATGAATTTTTCAACCACTGCTCATTTTGGAGGCAGAACTTTTTGTGTTCACAACATTTTCCATGGCAGAAGTTCAGCAGCACCTAGGTTACATGTTGTGGGAAGCCCTGGCATATAATGCTACCTCCTTCACTCTCATCAATGCTCAGGCAATACAAAAATGCTCTTGGTTGCTAGATATTGACCATGTAGTTCACCTGCAGTGGATCACCCATGATAGTCTTCAATGTGAAAGATGTACTTCAAATGTTATAATATTGATTCTCTCCTATGCTAGTAAGAGATACACTCAACGTCCTGATACTCATAAATAATAAAGGAACTGCAGTGGCTAGCTTACAGACCAATGTAGAAGGGAAAAACACATGGAACACCCCTCCTAACATTTTTGCAATATGAATTATTTTTCCAGGTTATCAGGAAAAAAGATTATGTGCCATTTATAGCTATGTTTATGTTCTCTCTTGGATTAGACAATTAGATATCTACCCTTGGAATGCATTAAAACAGACACAACTAATCCTTAGATCAGAGGTTGTAAGAGAAAAAAATTGAAGTTACCAGGCAGTGAAAAAAATAAATTTGATTGTTTTGCATCTTTTAAACTAAGGAATAATTTAACATGCAAAGCTTATGAACTTAATGAAACAGTTCGTTACAGTTTTCCTTGTACAAGTCTAAGGTATTAACTTGTTCATTCTGAAGTAAATATTTGTTCAGTGATAATACTCTACAATTGTATGGGCTAAGCAACTTTTACAGACTTTCCTTGAGTGAGAGGATGTGAAAGAACACACAGTCATGTGTGAAACATATGCATATCAAGGACATTCATGATTGTACTAATGTGTAAGCTTAGGCACTAAAGCACCTTAGTAATTCGAGTATACTTGCTTCCACTTTTAGTCTTCTCTAAATTAAATTAGGATTTATCTATGATTGAAATCAGAATAGCCCAAAGTATTTACTTATCAGTTATCACTATACCTTTCTACCACATCAAGGTATTAAAAGACCTATGTAAGGGACGTATTAATTATTTACTTAGTGATAAACGTGGTCACTTAGCTTTTGGAAACATGACAGAATGAAGGAAGTAATGAGGGGGTCACCTGTCTCAGAATAAATATTTCCAGAAATGTAAACAGAAGATTTACATTGACAAAAAAACTAGTTTTGTGTCAAAGAATAGAGAAAAGGTATTTTGAATTATGCCAAAATCATGACTGAAAGTGCAGTATACACTGCATGGGTGTCTGATTTCTAGAGATGATAATTCTAAGATGTTTCTCTTGCTGCCTCTGTCTATATCCTCCTATTTATTCTGTGTTTTTTGCACTGTCTTATCTGCATCACTACAAGATTGCTTACTGTTGATAGTTTGTTCCATCTCAAAATGTACTAGCTGAAGGTACACTCCATCTTTCTCTCCACATCATTGACTAGCTATCCCATTTCTAAACATATCCTTGCCTTCTCCATTGCTTGCAGTTCTTAATTTTCTTTCTCACTCTAATATTAATTTTTTTTAACTCTATTCACTATTTGAAAGTACTCTGTTGAGCACTCCAGGATCCAACCATAAAAGATAATATATATATATTATTATTATATATATATAATATATATTATATATATAATAAATATATGTGTGACTTTCACTGCCTGGAGGTGAAACATCTTGAAGTCAGCTGTAGATGTCCCTGAATGATGGTTTCAGGTCCAGAGACAAAAATCCTCCTGTTTTAACTCAGTCTCAATGGAACATGGCTATTTTGCATTGTAGTTAAGGTTGTCTTTCTGTGAGGACTTTGTTACTTGTAGAATCAGCTGTTGAATGCAAAAGTATACTGGGTAGTAGCTAATTGTAGTAAATTACTTTAAACTGACTTTTAGTAAATTATTATATTTCATCCTGAAATATATCTAACATTATTTTTCTTAATCCAGATCTTTTATCTTAAAATAGATACAATATGTTTTCTGGGAAATGTGCCTCTGTATTAAAGTTTGATGATTTCAGGTTGGGCAAGAGTGGAATGTGTTGACTGGACTTCCAGTGAGCGCTTCATCAGGAATGTAAATGTCAAAGCAAATCACAGAGCACTTATTAGATCTGGTCATATAGAGTACCACTTCCCACACACCTGCTTGAGGTAAGGTGAAAATGTGTAAGTTATCAGAAAGTATACGCAGGCATAATTGTTCTTGAGTAACAGGAATCAGGAAAAAGACTATGAAAATGTATGCATCCTATTACGATTTATAAGAAGATTCCTCTAAGTCAAAGATGTTTAGAGTTCATATAGGTGTGTGGATTTCAAAAGGTCTCTATGACTGGAACTACTGCCTGCTGTTCTGTTATGCTGGGCACTGTGGTACCTCTGCCAAACAGAATGTGCTTAACTGGTCTGTGCCACTGAATATGTTCTGTTCTTACTAGCCTTAGACACTTAGCTCAAAATAGGAAGAACTGCCACTTTATGGGAGTTTTGTTATTATTTTAGCAGCCAGACACACAAAACAGTATTTTTTTGTTAGACTACCTACATTCGAATCACGTACCACTTTGGCTGACTGGTAAACATTTTTCCACATTGCTTTCACACCTATAGCAAAAGAAATAGAAAAAGTGGTAAGGGAAGCAGTGGAGAGCTTTTGTCAGTGACACAGAAATTGTGCATTCACAGTTATTATCAGCTCCTTTTCCTAGAGGAGAAGGCTAAGTCTTTCACTTAGGGATTAAACAAGGCCTTATTTAAAACCAGTGAAAAGTAAATATCTAACATCTTCTTTGCTATTTCCAGGGGATTTGAGCAACAGACTGTAAATGACACTAAATGACATCTTAAGAGGGTAGAACTGTTATTAAGTACAAGCTGTGGAAGGAAGGTTTCTTCTGTTTAGATGAAAAATTTTAAAGCTTCTTTTTGCTAAATCAAATGGCATTATTAGTAATGCAGCCAAGGGAAATTAAATAAGAGCCCCATTTAAAAATTACTTTACATGGGAACACAGCCTAGTTTGTTTTCATTGAAGGAAGTTGTTTTGTCAGCTAAGAATCACTTGTTTATTGTAACAATAAACTCCCATCCCAAACTGTTTTACAAAAGGCAGACAAAAATCAACTCCATGAAGGACAATAAGAAGAGCTAATTTACATTCTTCCCCTCCCTTCCCCCC
>VZRI01007018.1:564902-575729 GCA_013397515.1 Upupa epops | reverse complement strand
CCCCCCAGCTCAGGGCATCAAGGAATGAGATATCTGAGTTACAATTTCTGTTCTATACTGCTGAGGAGGTAGTTCAGCTGTTAGCATATTGTAATGTTATGTTGTAATGTCTGTCATAAATCAGGAAACATCCTGCTTGCTCCCCGTGAGGGACCCTTGCAGTACACATTAAACAAAAAGAAGTATTGTCAGAATGATACAATAAGCAAGCTTGTTAGGTTAATCAGCATACTTCAATGCTTTTTAAGAGTCAGTCATTAAAATTAGAACTGTAAGTAAAGATTTTATTTCAGAAAGGACATGCAAACAATAATGTCTGTATTCGATGTAATGCAGAGCCCGAGAGACCATATAAGAATGTGTTGTTCTCTCTGCTCTTGCCATACATACAAAATGTGGTGATTGATAAGAAAAGCCTTATTATGGTTTGAAAGCCCAGGAAAGAGATTTGCTATCAAAAAATTAAGCAATTTTATTCTCTGAATTCTGTAATTTGGTGTGCCTAGAGAGCGTCCAGGACAAATTGTTCCATCACCTTTCTTGGGCTGGAGGTGAAGCTGACCAATCTATAGTTACCTGGGTTCTCCTTCTTACCCTTCTTGTAAATTGGAGTGACATTTGCTAACCTCCAGTGTCTAGGCACCTATCCTGATCCTCATGACTTAGAATAGAGGATGGAGCATGGCTTGGCAATGACTTTTGCCATTTCCCTTAGCAAGCACAGGTGCATCCCATCAGGGCCCATGGATTTATGTATATTCAGTTTGCTCAGTTTATCCCTAACCTCACAAACCAACGCAGGCTCCTCTCCTTGACTTCCTCTGGAGCCTCAGGACTCTGGGCTTTGACACCAGGACAGCTCCCAGAGGTGCAGACAGAGGCAAAGAAGGTGTTCAGTATGTCTGCTTTCTCTGTATCCTCTATCTTCAGGACACCCATCTCATTTAGCAGGGGGCCTATGTTGGTCCCAGTTTAGTTTTACCTGCAGTGTATTTGAAGAAGCCCTTTTTGTTAGCCTTGACCTCTTGCAAGATTTAATTCCAGGAGGCCTTGGCTTTCCTACTTGCAACCCTAGCCTAGAAGTCACTATTTCTAATCACTGTTTCAAACCAAACAAAACTCTAAAGTGTGATTCAAGTTTATAAATGTAAGGATACAAATAGTCTTGATCCATTGAAACATGACATTCTCTTAGAATAGGGATTGCACTGTACCTTTTGAGAGCTGCAAAAGAATATTTTCCCTTGTTTTAACCTGTGACTGTTGTTTGCTGTCCTGTCACTGCGTATCAATAAGCACACTGGCTCAAATATCTCTGTAACCATCCAGGCACATAACATCTTCAAACAGAAGAAGGCCACCCTGTTCAGACTTCTTATTCATTATATACTCCATTGTCCTAGCCAATTAGTGCCCTCACTAGACTCCTTCCATCTGGTCAATGTATTTCCTGGGCTTGGAAACCCCAAACTTTGTATCAGACATGTGCTCTTAAGTGCTGAATGGTGGGGAATAAGCACTTTCTTCACACACCTAGCTGCATTCTCTTAAGTGGAGCCAGTATGTAGTTAACCTTTATTGTCAGAAAGACATGCTCTTGATGATGTCAGGATAATATTGAAGGATAATTAGTTAACTACTGTTAGGACGTGGAATTCAGGTCATCTCACTACCCAAGGACAAATGTCAAGCTGGCCATGTACATAGAAAGAATAAAATGTTGCCTGCCTTAGGGATGTCCAGAAAGAAAATACAAATTTCATAATTCTGTATCATCTTCCTTCAATAACAAACATTACAATCACTCATCTAGATCTAGAAAGCTAATCCTGACAGTTTTGAAACATCATGTGAGATACTGAGCTCCCTCATCTCCCATAAACTGAAAATGTTAGAGAAGAAGCACATTGGAAGGCCTGCCTTTGATCACCAATACTCAGTTTTAAGTCTCAAATGGAATTATTTCCCTTCCTCATTCTGTCTTCTTTGAGCTTCTTACAG
The DNA here is from genome assembly GCA_013397515.1 of Upupa epops. Taxonomy (NCBI): domain Eukaryota; kingdom Metazoa; phylum Chordata; class Aves; order Bucerotiformes; family Upupidae; genus Upupa; species Upupa epops. The sequence goes on along the minus strand of VZRI01007018.1, from coordinate 573,728 downwards.
GCTTTTTCCTATTTTCCCCTCATAGTCCTCATTTGGGGTGAAATGATGTATAGAAATACTTCTGATTGCTTCTAGAATTCATGATAAAAGATCATCTTGTTTGAATGGGGCTTTTTTCTGCAAGCAGGAGAAGCAATTTGAACTACTTTTAATAGATGTTATCTTTCTATCTGCTTACACAGATTCATCTAGTATACCAGGTTGAACCACAAATGTACCAAGAATATAGGGGGTTAGATGAAGCATACCCTGAGTGAATAGTGGAATCAACATGCTTAGTGTGTTTGTATTCCTCTCTTTTGTGCATAGACCTGTATGTGCTGCTGTTTCATACCTCATCACAGAGGCTGATATGGATTATGCATGGCTAGTTTTGCAGCCAAACCCTCATTCAAAGATACTGAAACATCAAAGATACAAAATCATCAAACCATCAAACCTACTGAAAGAGGCAAAAGAGAAATTGTGCTGATTATTCTTATCATCTGAAATCAGAAGGAGGCATCATTAGCAACATAATATATGGAGCAGACAAGAAAGAAGACATATGTCAGCATTTTTATGTTTCTGCTAAAAATGTGCCCAAAATATTTTTGTCTGCAACAGTTATAGATTCAAATCAATACCAGTATTGTTTAGGATCCATATGGAGTGGCAGCCATTGGCAAGTGATTGAATGTACTGGATCTTGAACTCTTTGCAGGCTTCTCTCTTGAACAGCCACCTCTCTTCTACCAGGCATACAGAATGGTGTTCTGCTATTCTCAAGTGTTCGTTATTCAGATTATATTTATATGAGCCTTTCCCCCTGTAGTCCGGTACACAGACATGTTGGACAATGCACATCCAAGTTTGGCATCGGACTGGGAAGTCAAGAGCCTCCTTTGAAAAAGGCAGTTATTATAATTCACAGATTCTTTGTGACTTCTTACTTATTTCAGCAGCAACTCAAAAGAACATTTAAACAGGTCTTAAGCCATAAATGCTCAAGATACTTGTAAAAGTGCCCCACATATTCAGGCAATTGTGCGCCAAATGTTGAACACGTATATACCTCTATCTCAGAACTGGGTGACCCAGACACATCTTCAAGTGTTTAGTTGAATTAAAAGCATAAAGTTCTGTACTAAATATGGGTTCTCCTTTAACTAGTGCTTCTTTGATATATCTACCTCTCTTGCAACACTTCACACTATGCAGCATTGCCCCTTATTCAGGGTTAAGATTTGCAGTGAGATAACCTGAAGAAACATGAATTTTCTCCACTACAATGAAAGGAGGACTAGAGAATGGTAGAGTTTCCCTTCTTCTTCCTCATTTCCCCCCACCTTTTCATTACAATACCCACTGTTTCCCCCTCTATTACCTTAAGGGACAAGAGTTATAGCCACAGTTGTGATCATTTGTGATTCAGTGTGGGCCAGGTGTTTTAGGAAAACAACTGATTTAATGCCAAAGGATTGTAAAGCAACTGAATGAGTTTCCAAAGAGATGTAATGTTGAATTGCTCCTGTCAAAAATAGGAATACTATTAGTTTGATCCAATTCAATTTTCATAAGAAAAGGGATGACTTGGACCTTTGATAGGAAACAACAGCACCATTTAGTGTCACTGAAATATGGGAGGATAAACGAGGTAACAAAAAGGAGCTAGTAAAATCAGAAGCATTTTAAAATGTCATGGTCTACAAAAGAATAGACATTTCATAGCTTTGTCTTAATCATAATAAATGATAGTGTCCTTTGCATAATAGTTTTAGATTTCATTGCTGTGATGATTTGAAATTTGAGCGGGTTTCTTGCCTGAGGCTTTGGGATGTTGCTGTGGCAACCTGTAGTGTTAGACTTGTAATTCCAAGCTGAGTTTTTATGACTCTGCAAGCTGGTATGACTGGTTTGGAGCTCCCAGTTTCTAGCATCTGGTTCCCCTCTTTGTTTTGACTTCATTTTTGTGTCTTGTTCAGAAAGGATGCAAGATACTGAGCTAGGCACAGTAGTCATCTTGCACTCAGAAGGTAGTGAAAGAAAGTGGAACTTCAAAGATCAGCAGAAGAAGGTTTTGTCTCAATTCTATCATTTGCAGACATTGAGAGAGTCCTTCCCTTGTTCATGGTCATAGGAATTGGCATGCTAGAAATGTTGGACTGGCTTGGAAACACATGGAAGAGAGAAGTGAACTAACTGCTAACACTGAGTGATGTGTGTATGGAGTGAATGTCCTTTACTTTTCCATAATGAGCAAGATTGCTGGAAGTCTTTTTCTTTTGAGGGGCTAGAGATAGCAGTTTTGTCCAGTAATGCAAGAATGTGATTCATTTGTGCATGACTCTGTGGGGGGTTATGTCGGGTGAATTAGATTTGTCTTGTTTTTTTCTACAAACTGGGTTAGCTTTGGTCTTGTTTTCAACTTATAAGCGGCTTCTGAATCCTCCTTTTTTTGTTTATTTGTTTTGACCCATTAACATTATTAACTAAATTAATTGGTTTATTTTATCTCGGGATAAACTCTTCACCGTTGCCAAATAAGTAGGTAAAAAACAGGAACAGAAAGACCAGTCGTAGAATCATAGAATCATTAGGAATCAGAAGGGACCTCGAAAGATCATCTAGTCCAATCCCCCTGCCACAGCAGGATCACCTAGACCAAGTCACACAGGAACACATCCAGGAAGGTCTTGAACATATCCAGAGAAAGAGACTCCACAACCCTCCTGGGCAGCCTGTTCCAATGCTCTGGTACCCTCACTGGGAAGAAGTTCCTTCTGGTATTTATATAGAACCTCCTATGTTCCAGCTTGCACCCATTGCTCCTTGTCTTATTACCAGATGACCTTGAGAAGAGCCTGGCTCCAATCTCCTCACACCCACCCCTCACATATTTGTAGACATTGATGAGGTCACCCCTCAGCCTCCTCTTCTCCAAGCTAAAGAGACCCAGCTCCCTCAGCCTTTCCTCATAAGGGAGGTGCTCTGCTTCCTTCATCATCTAATCTAGGAAGTCTTCAATTTATACAACTATATATGTTATGCCTGTCCTATTGTATATTTTCCCTCAGATATTTTGCTTCTTTTAAGTACCATATGGCAAGAAGCCTATGATGCCAATTCTGCTTGGAAAGAGAAGCCTCGTTTTGTATCAGTATATTGCAACAAGCTTCTGACACTAAACACTACATTTCTGGCTACTCCTTTGTCAGAAAACCAAACAAGAATAAAGTTATCTCATTCATTAGATAAGGGGAACAATTTTTTATTGAGTGGCCAATAAAGTCTACTTTGCAGAAAATACATATTCTTCTGCCTACCCTCAGAAATTCATAATCATTCTACCAGATTAAACCAGAAGGGTGCAATTACTTAATAACTTATGAAAAATGTAGCTGTTAGTTTTAGTCACTGCTAGAAAGCATAATTGTGACAAGATCGCAGTGCAGCTTGCCTTTCAGAGTAAATTATGGGCAAAATTACAAAGCAGCAAAAATAGAGGTTCATAATGGAGATGGTGACAGACCTTTAATTATGCAGGGCATGAAGAACAATGCAGAAATAAAAATAGTGGAAAAAAAGAAAGTGTCATTTAGTCTGCTACATGCTTGAAGAGTTCACTATAGATGGACCAATATCTTGGTTATAGCTGATCCGAAGTTGGCTTTCTCATGGCCTTTAAGGCTGGAAGTGTTTTGCATCTTATATTCATATAGTGATTTTGATTAATCATGTAAGAAAGGTAAAGATAAAAAATATAACTGATTCACAGTTACGCGAGCTGGTTTTGTATGTCTGATGCAGCCAAGGTTTAGAAGTGAATGGATGCTCGAAGGTATCCCACTTTAGCAGGCTAAGCTTCAATGCAAGCACCAAACTGCTGTAAAGTTAGTTATACAAGCTACTGACTTTGAAGAATATATGTTCTGCTTTAATCTATATGAGCATGGAATCTGGCTCAACAGATTCCACTATGATAGATGTTGCTAAATCCCTGATATTTACATTATGATTTTTTACTTTGTGTTGCATTTAAACTGGATTTCTTGAGTGTACATCATTATCACTCATAGGATAATGGGGACCATATTTGAGCACTTAATCACAGACTATGAAAAAAGGTGCTGCAGTTTTAATTGCTCCCATTTATACATAGTCTAACTGAAGAACAAAGTATTGTCTACTATGAACTCAAGAGGGTGATGAGCATACTAGAGCCTCATTTGTATAGTGGCAGTCTGCTCTCTTAAAACGTGATTTTCTTGACAACAGAGAATGGAAGTTACACTGTGGCACCACTTATTAATGGATTCTACTTTGCTAGAGACTAAGCATGTATTTGAACCACCCAGAGGCCACACAGGCAGAGACTCAGGCTGCCAAGATGAAAAAATAAGCAACTTCTCTAACACATTGTTCTGTAATAGATAGAACAGAGAGAATAAGTGACCTGCTGTTATGGAAGGTAATAACTCTAAAAGTAATTTTATTGCTTGGTAAGATTAGAAGAATGTTTCCCAGCATTGCTGCAATAGAAGGTTTTAGAATCACAGGATTATAAAATCATTTTGGTTGGAAAAGACCTTTCAGATCTAGTCTAACCATTACCCTAGCTGTACCAAACCACCATCGAAAAACATATCCCTAAGTTTCATATATACACTTCTAAACATGACCATGGATGTCAATTCGTCTACTTCCTTGGGCAGCCTCTTGCAATGCCTGATGATTCTTTCAATACAAAGCTAATGTCTAACGGAAACTTACACTTTTCTAACCCTGGCACAACTTGAGGTCATTTCCCCTTGTCCTATCACTCTTTACTTGTGAGAAGTGACCAATACCCGAGTCTCTACAATCTCCTTTCAGGTAGTTGTAGACAGCAATAAGATCTCCCCTCAGCCTCCTTTTCTTCAGATTGAACAGCCTCAGCTCATAAGGCTTGCTCTCTGGTCCTGGCTAACCAGGTTGATCTCAGATGATGTAGGTTGGCCAATGTGGTGCCCATCCACAAGAAGATCTGGAAGGAGGATCCAGGGAACTATAAGCCTGTCAGTTTGACCTCAGTGCCTGGCAAAGTTATGGAGCGGGTCCTCCAGATTGCCATCAAGCAGCATGTACAAGGCAGGAGATCAGACACAGCTAGCATGGGTTTAAGAAAGGCAGATCCTGCCTAACCAACATAATCTCATTCTACGACTGGGTGACCTGCCAAGTTGATGAGGCAAAGACTGTGGATGTGGTATACCTAGATTCAGCAAAGCCTTCAACACAGTCTCCCATAGCATTGTCCTGGAAAAGCTGGCAGCCCATGGCTTGGATGGGTGCACTTTCTGCTGGGTTAAAAACTGTCTGGATGACCAAGCAGAGAGTGCTTGTGAATGGTGCCCTATCTAGTTCGTGTCTAGTGACCAGTGATGTCCCCCAGGGTTCAGTACTGAGCCCCCTTCCATTCAAAATCTTTAATGATTCCCTGAATGAGGGAACTGAATCTCCCCTTAGTAAATTCCCAGANACAACCGGCTAAATATGAGCCAGCAGTGTTCCCAGGTGGCATGAAAGGCAAATGGCATCCTGGCTTGTATTTGGAATAGTGTGACCAGTAGGACTAGACACTGGTGAGTCCTCCCCTCAAATACTGGGGGCAGTTCTGGGTCCCTCACTTCAAGAAAGAGATTGAGGTGCTGGAGTGGGTCCAGAGAAGAGCAATGAGGCTGGGGAAGGGACCAGAGGCATAGTCTTATAAGGAGAGGCTCAGGGAGCTGGGGTTGTTTAGGCTGGAGAAAAGGAAACTCAGGGGGGACCTTATCACTCTCTGTTACTACCTGAAGGGAAGTTGAAGGCAGGTGGGAGTCAGGTTCTTCCCTCAGGCAACTAGTGATAGGATGAGAGGGCATGGACTGAAGCTGAGCCAGGGGAGCTTCAGGTTGAATGATCAGGTGATTAGTTTAGGTGATCAGACATTAGAGTGGACTGCCTGGTGGGTGGTAGAGTCATCATCCTTGGAGATGTTTAAGAAAAGATTGGATGTAGCACTTATTGCCGTGGTCTAGGTTCTGATGATGTTAGGTCATAAACTAATCTTGATGATCTTAGAGTTCTTTTCCAGCCTGTGATTCATCAACCTTTTCAGCCTTCTTTGGACTCACTTGAGAACCTCAATATTTATTTGTATTAATGTGCCCAAAACTGGACACAGTACTTAAAGTGTAGCCTCACAGGGGGACAATCATTTTCCTCCTACTTCTGTCTACACTATTTCTGTACAAACCAGTATGCCATTGCCCTTCTTGACCACCTGGGCACACTGCTGGCTCATATTTAGCTGATTATCAATCAGGTCCCTTTCTGCCAAGCAGATTTCCAGACATTTTTCTCCAAGCATGTATTATTGCATTGGATTGCCATGATTCACGTACAAGACCTGGCACTTGGCTTTGCTTCAATCAATTGATCCAACCTATCCAGATGACTCCATAAAGCCTCTCTATCTTTAAGCAGATCAACACTTCTACTCATCTTGGTGTCATCTGCAAACTTGCTGAGGTTGCACTTGATCCCTTCATCTATATCATCAATATAGATATTAAACAGGAGTGGTCCAAAAAGTGAACCCTGGGCAAGACTACTTATGACTGGACATCAACTGGATCAGTAAAGTCTCTTTGGAGGAATCTGAGGAGTTGTCAATCTTTGGAGACATTGTTTATTAACAGACTCTTCTGCAGAAACTTATGACTCATTTTTATTTCCTTGGCTCCAAATATTTGTTTTTGCTTGCCAGAGATATTGTACCATAAGCACATAATTTCTGTCTTTTGAAATATTCTTAAAAACATCAAGGAAAAAAACCAACTAAAAGGAGTCAAAATGAGCTTTCTGCTCTTAAATAAGTTCATTTTCAGAGGCACTGGTTGGCTCAGCCTGAGCCAGAAGCAGATCCCATCTGGCCAGAAGCAGGTCCCATCTGGAGCTGGGGGGAGCTTTCTTGAAGCTTCTTACAGGGCTTTGCCAGCAGCCCCCTCTCCCACTACAAAAATCCTGCTCGCCTCAGACCACAACAGATAGCTGCTAACATTTTAAATGCACCATGACTGAAAGTTCTTTCTTTCATGTAACTTAAAGACTGCAGCATCCTTCAGAACATCTCACTCCAGTCTCCACAAAGACTAGACATGCCAGAGAAAGTTGCCATGACAAAAGTAATATGTCTGCATACCTCTGCTGTGCTGACTGACTGTCAAAAAAGCCTATGCAAACTCCAAGAAAAAAGCATTTTCTGGTAAATCACTGGCTAGGGTGATTACTGTAGTAATAGTTTCCCCTCTTCCCCCTGCCTACATTTCCCTTTTCTTTGAAGTGCTTGCAAACTGTTGGGAGGCATAGTTTACCCTCAGGACAGATCAGCTGACCAATGGAGATCAGGAGCTTCATGTTACTCTATCTAGCTGATATCAGTGAGTTGAATGGCTGGTTCAGTGTGTTTGCTTTGTAAAGGAACCCCATGGTATCTGCATTTCAGTTTCATATCTTAAAAGCAGTGATGATTTTCAAAGAAATGAAGTCCATATTGGAAGGAAAACAACATTCCTAGAAGGTATAGTTATAGGTATGTCTACTAGGATAAGAATCATCATGATGGATCTAAATGTTAATACTTGTGTTAAAGTTGCAGTAAGTAAAGTGCAGATTTTGAAGCAGCTTGCATGAAAGCTGTGTGAATTACTATACGGATTCTTCTGTTAAATTCAGAACACTGTGTCTCACACAGTATTCCCATGCCTTGCATTCATAGACAAGCAGAAAGGGAAAGGAAGAATGGATGATCTTCTTAAAAATGGTAGGGAGTATCTTTGCTTTTCAGAGAAAATAGAAAAACATTAGCTACACTTTGCAAGAAATTATTGGTCACAGGGAAAAAAGAGAATCCTGCAGCATCCACAAACATTTATTCCACTTTTCATTATTTTTATTCCTGTAAAACATTTCCAAGTTTTGGCAGAAGGCCAAAGCATTTTAGTCATATATCAGGGTATTTTACTGTTGCATCTTTCTTGGAGTTACTGCCTGCTTGCTCCCAACTCTTGCACTTTCTTTTTCTACAGATCTCTACAATATTTTCTTGGTCCTCGAAATTGGATTATTCCAGCCCACTAGACCATCAGTCTTTTGTACTCAGAAATAAAGGTTTTTAACAATGAGGGAATGAGAAAAAAATCACAGAGATTTGTTTACATCCCCAGTTACTTAGTGGTCTCTCATCCAAATTCAATGTGATCTTTCCATTAATCGTTTATGGAACATCACACATATTGCTGATGCATATGAATTACTGGATGCTTAGAAACACAAGAGCTAACATTGGTAGCATTTACCCTTTTTTTACCTCCTATTGGACTAGAATTTCAATCATGAAATACTCTTTGATATACGGAAAATACAGAGAAACCAAAGGATGGGTAACAGTAGACTGGAAATGGTAAGGTAAAAAGAATCCCTTTTTGAACTGAAACAGGATACAAGAAAATATGCTGATAATTTTACAAAGGATTTTTGTAAACAACTGCTTTCTTATAAATAGAATGGTATAGAAATTTATCTCTAATAATTTCCACAGTTTCGAAATATGTTTCTCTCTTAAATAAGTATGGTGGAGTGATGATAGAGAAGTTCATGAGCAATCTGTGTATGATGAAAAATAGAATTTAGTAGGTTTTGCCCATGACTAGGTACAATATTCATGATGTACACTGATGTGAATTACACTGACAACAGTATTTTTATTTTTTATAGTATTCTATAAGATTACACATGTAGGTATATTTTAAATATGTATAAAAT